>JANRGW010004259.1:0-31345 GCA_024733675.1 Psilopsiagon aymara | reverse complement strand
CCCCCCCCCCATGTGTCGTGTAAACTACAGGAAACGCTCTCTCTGTTTCCATCCCGCACCAATCTCGGCAGCAAACTGGTTAAGAGCCCTCGGCGGCCACCTGACCAGCGAGCCGGCGCCAGTCCACCCGCGGTGCTCGCAGGTCCGACGGTCGCGAGCGGCTCTCCAATGCAGGTCCACCTGTCGCAGGCACAGCTGGTTCCCCGGGGCCGGCGGAGGTAGAAGGAGTAGAAGGCAGACTCGCTGACGAACGTCTCGGGAGCTCAGCCGGCGTAGGCTGGGGGGTGCTGTCCGCAGCAGAACACTCTGGAAATTCAGGCAACGCCGACGGCTCCGTTCAAGCAGCCTCGGCCGCAGCCGCTCCTGGCAGCTGCACCGGAATCGGCATTCCAGAGCGGGGGGGCACCCAGTCGTTTCCCCAGTGGTCGCCCAGCTTCTTCGCTGCCTTCCCGGCTACCTTCCTTTCGGCATGACATCCCTGCAAACTGTCCATCGCTTCTTCCCACGGAACAGATATTTTCTTTGCAGTTTTATCATTCTTAATCACGTCTGCACAAAGCTTATCTCCTAACTGCCTCCATTCGGCAATGGTGAAGCACCCTGCAGATTCTTGAAACAACCCGATTGAACGTCCTATGGTTATCAGGGTCTCTAGCTCCTTGGACCCTACAGTCTTTACTCACGTTTCTCAAGAAACTTAATGAGTAAACTTACGGCTACTTCTTGTTCCATCTTAGCCACGTCACGCAGGTAGTTCCTGATGATTCCACGCACCAGGCGTCCCCTGATGCAGGCCCTTATTGCCCTACGGCTGTGACGTGCCGTAGCCCATCGGCACCAATCCTCTGTCTCTACCGCTTCTTCTTTCAGCCTCTTTGTCCCTGTTCGGGCGCCATTTTCGGGACCCTCCAGTGATGGGAGAACGAAGACAATCCATATGATCACACATCAAACTCGTTTATTGCATCTGAGTGCTTCACTTATATATCCTTAGGGTTCATTATGCACACTAGTCGAGATATGATTGGTCACATTCAAACGATTACCAACATACAATTGGCTAAGCATAATGTTACATTTGCCAAACCCCTCCCTCTTGAGGTTTGCACCTCTGCTTTTTGTTTCCTAATAGGGGTTCTTCAGTACTTTCCCCACTGCTCAAGGTCGAGCTGTCCTGTTGGTGATGGGCTCCTCGCGGTTATGATGCTGTGGTCTCCAGTCGCTGCCACTGTCCATGGCCCTGCTCAAACATCTGTTCCCCAACACATATGTATATTGGATTGCCTCAAATATGCTGGGTTATAGTGGAAGTAAAGGTACTCTTTCTTTCTAAGAAGAAATCACAAGAAAGAAAAAAATATCTCAGGGCTCTTCAATCTGGAAATTTAAGCTTCTAAACAGGAGAAGTTTTTTTTTAAAAAAAACAACCCATAAAAAACTACAGAACTGATGAGAAATAACACCATCTATGAGTAGGACTTTTTAATACTATTCTTTTTACTACCATGTTCCCATCTTCTTAGACATTAAATGCCCTCTTAAATGTCTCTAAAACACCCAGAAACATATAAATGTTCTGTAGCTTGTACTACAAGACATTATCTATCAGTGCCTAGTGCTATATATTAGTTTGCATATGTAAATTTATGTATATACATTTTAAGGAGGAAGTTCTTTACTGTGAAGGTGGCGAGGCACTGGAATTGGGTTGCCTAGGGAAGCTGTGAATGCTCCGTTGCTGGCGGTGTTCAAGGCCATGTTGGATAGAGCCTTGGGTGACATGGTTTAGTGTGAGGTATCCCTGCCCATGACAAGGGGGTTGGAACTAGATGATCTTAAGGTCCTTTCCAACCCTAAACATTCTATGTTTCTATGACCCTATGATACATACAGTATACTGACCCAGAAAACCCAGAGGGGGTAGAACTTGAGCAAGTGCAGGACCAGGGCATGCCATTTTGATGCATTAAGGAAGTAATAAAGATTTGCTATTCCTGAAGAGCAGTCATTGAGAATTTTGAGAGCAAATGTACTAAAATTTCTGAGACTATTTTCTGCAACGCTAATCAAATTCTTATCAATTCATACTGACAAAGATATTGTAGACACTTGATAATAAAGAAGCATTTTGTTAAAGACTGACTTTATGTAAAATGTGTTTTTTAACATATATGGAATAAAAGTGACTCTGAAATGATAGCATGAGTGTCCTCTGTTTTCTTTCACCTCTGTATAGTGATTGTGGCCACAGGAATGTGAGAGAAAGAGAAAAAGAAAAACAGTATTTGGTGCTTGTTCCTCTTGACATGTAGAGCTGAGCTGGAAAAGCAAAGAGGCAATATACTTACATTGACTTCTTTATTTTCCAAGTCCTTGTGACAAAACTAACCTAAATGACCAAAGCTGTAAAAGCATTACTCATTCCTTTTTCTAAATGTCTGCAGAGATGTTTTGTTATAGCTTATAGCAAATGCAAGGGGGAAAAAAAATCCTTAAGAAAAACAAAAAAACAAAAGCTACCAGCTTACCATAGGATCTGTCAGGCAAGTGACAGTTCGTCAGGTTTATGGAAAAAATATCATTATAAGGTTTAAATTCAGAGTTCCAAAAACAAAAATGTAAAGCATGCTCACAGAGCTGTGTCAGCTGTGTATTATCAATGAATAAACTGCGCCTTCATGGACATCAATTATCATAAGGTTCTTGTATTACATTAAGGTACATTTGCAGATTTCTCAAGGGTTCAGCAGTAACAGTCATTTTTCTCCTTCTCGGTAGCTGGTGCAGTGCTGTGGTTTTGACTTTTGGCCTGGGAACAATGCTGATAACACCACCAGTGTCTTCAGTTACTGCTTAGAACATTTTGGTCTGGCCAAGGGCTTTCTAAGCCTCATGCTCTGCCAGGGAGGAGGGGAAGCCGGGAGGAAGCAGACAGGGCACCTGACTGAAAATGACCAAAGAGGTTTTCCATACCACAGCATGTCATGCCCAGGATGTAAAAATGGAGGGCAGAGACCAGGAAGGGTGTGGGGGTTCATTGCTTAGTTGGGCTGGGTATACGTGGTGAGCTGTTGTATTCTCTTCCCTTGTATTTCCCTTGTCGTTATTATTATTGGTGGTAGCAGTAGTGCGTTTGTTATACCTTAGTTACTAAACTGTTCTTATCTCAATCTGTGAGAGTTACATTCTTTCAGTTCTCCTTCCCATCCCTCTGGGAGCTGGGGGGAAGAAAGAGGGGGGAGTGAGTGAGCAAACTGCATGGCTGAGGGGCTTAACCATGACAAGATTGAAAATTAAATTAAACAGGATAAATCTAGGATGTTATTTCTTTTTATTTCAGACGCAATTCAGTAACAATTCCATTGTTTAAAATATGTTTATGTTTGCCCTGGCACATGACATATTATTTGTGTAACTGGTCCTGTGCAGATGTGAAGGAGAATGAGGCTCATGCTCCATGATAGAATCTAGATTCTTCAGCAATGAATCACAGGCCTTTTTCATTCAAGTTACAGGAAAGCTTAAGGTAGGGCAAAGCAGCTGTACAGTACTGAACTGTCTTGAGTGTGATCACATTTACATTAGCAACAACGAAGAACACATTTTTGCTCTTTATTTACTTATTTGAAGGAAAAAAGGCAGATGTTTGAAAGAAATAAATGATCAAGGACAAAGGTAATGGTTTAAAAGATCTATATGAATGGATATATGTACATGCAGAAGCATGCATGAATGCATACAAATTGAGTGTAAATAAATCCTTGAAAACCTTTAGTAAAGTATTAGGGGTATTTTGCTGTTGCTGCTGAGGCAGAACAATAAGATATCTAAATGCCAGATACCAGCAGAACAAAATTATTAGCAATTCTGCAAAAAATTGAGTTTTTCATAGTGCTTAATGAACTGACTGTGATTAAAGAAGACTGCTTTTACAAAGAACACAGATGGGCAAGAAATAGTAATACATCCTGTTTATTCGAAACCAGAAAGGCCTCAGCTAAATTCCTGTTGTCAGGTTTGTACAATGTACTTGGAGAAAAATTTAGAACAGCTGGAAAAAGACCAGAGGATACCAAAGAGATGATCAGTGTCTAGAAAATATAGGTCCTCTAAAAAGACTGAATGAAAAGGGACTGTTTGTCTTAATGAAGAGAGAATCATGGAAGGAGCAAGGTGACATTCTTTTTAATACCTAAGTGTGATATAAAGAGGAAAGGAAAAATTCCTAAGATAAAAGAGAACTAATGGCCTTAAAACTTAGTAGGGAAAAATTAGGTTAGATGTAGCTAAAAAAGCCAATTGAACCATATAATAAAAATAGCAGAATATTTAAACACACTGTCTGACAGGCTGCTAAATCTCTTACGAGGGTCTTTAAATGAAGTTGGACGAGCATCTGTCAAAAACATTGTGAGTACAATTAGTGCATCCTTGGAGCAGGGATTTCACTTCAGCTCTAGAATTCTAAAATCAATGCATAGTACATTGCTATTGTTATTACAGGAGGAGGGAATTCATGTCTTTCTTATGGGAGAAGACTTTTAATCCATGTCTTAGGACACTATTTTCCCTTTGAAACACTTCCAAAAGCAAGACAGAAAATTCATTAGCAGGTGTATTGTACTCCATTTAATTTTGTCTTTTCACGGAGTTGTTTAAACGAGATTATTGTTCACAGTAACCAGCACTAGCTGGGATGGGGTTTTTTTAAGCTTCAAAATATCTCCTGACAAATGAGAAGTTGGAGCTGAAACTTGTGCTGCACAGAAATATGCACATGCACATAGAAACTGTCATGTACATAGTATTACTATCTCTTTTTAATTAAAAATCACCTGTTTAAGAAGTTCTGTCTTGTTATATATAATGACATTCCCTTTATCTACCACTACTCAGAGAAGCACTGAGATGAGGCATCAGGTTAATTTATGCTTCATGGAAAATTAATTGAAACAATCTATTCTAGAAATGGAAATATCAAGGGCAACTCTGAAGAGGTCTAAATCCATTAAAAAGTAACTGAAATTATCTTGTTAGAGGTCTTTGCGAGTGGTGGGAATGATATTTTGGTTACATAAGGGCTTTTTCCTTCTAGCATAGAAATTCCCAGCTTGCTTTAAAAGCATTTTAGAAACCACAACTATCAAAAATATCCCCCATACTCATTTTGCTGACACTGAATTTATAGTGTTTCCGGCATTTGTCTTTAATTATTAGATACTTATGCCACCATAATTATGATGTTTTCCTAGAAAGTTATATTTTTGTAAAGGGTTTGATTTTCTGTTATGCATTAGTATAAGGGAATGGTTTATCACCACTAATGAACTTTGTGTCATAAATGTATTCTTCTTCTATTTAAAAGTGGTGAATGCTAAAGGTTATGTATTGTTTAGAAGAAATTCTGTGATAATCAATGCTATTTTGTCCCAAAAAGGAAAACTCTCATACAGAGTGTATTTATTGGAATGGAAATATAAAGCTTTGATGTAAGTCTCTTTCAGAAGTGGAAAAGGAAGCTAAACCAGACACAATGGTTTGTGCAGACTGTGTGTTTCCAAATCTTTTTGACATGCTGTCCAGAAGAATCAACCAGGGAACCAAGTGGATTTGGAGGAGATTTCCTAAGTAATTTTAAAAAGTAATATGGTTTCTTAATTCATCAACTGTTATTAAATTAGTGTTCTCCCTTATCTGTCACCGCAGGTTTCATTCAAGCACAATTCTACAGTTATATCTAACCACAGGGCGTGTATTCACAAAAACATTTAAAATGCCTTTTTTTTTTTTTTTTTTTTTTTTTCCCCGGATGTTCTCCTTGTATTATTCCACATTACAATTATTTTTTTTTAATATTACAGAACAGCAATTCTATTAAGAAGATAACATTTAATAGTGCAAGTTACCTCTTTAGCTTAGAAATCATCTTGTATACCAAATAGATGGAAATGTCTTTCTCCTTCAAAGCAAGTGCTATTTTAACAACTTTCCCTCTAAATGGAAATGAGTGAACAGAAGATTTAAAGGATTTTGTATGCATGTGTAAAAAAATGTGCAAAATATGCACAAGCATTCATGCATGCATCCATACACATGCACATCAATACATTCTTTTGTCCCTGATGCCTTTTTAAACGTACCACATCTATACCAGAGTCCCCACCACTTCAGGTCACGTCTGAAAACACATATGCAATTATAGCTCAAAAGGATTTCAAGCCTGTCACTTCTATTTGTGATGAATAAGCATCCCATTTTTTTTTTGGTGGATCTAAACATTTAGGTTTTGAAGAAAGCCAGTCAACATGCAAGCCACTGAACAAACACGGATATTCCTCTCCCTCTTTCTTTCTCATTCTCAAGAACCTAGGAAACCTTACCAGGTAAGAGATAGGTGACTGAATACTGCTAGTTCTCCCAGTTACTTTACATTCTGAAACAGTGGAATGCTCTGTAAACAACAACATAATGAGTATGTATTCCCAGTAGGCACACTCATACACACGACACACACATGTGGATGTATGCAAACATGTATATATATATGGATATATGTATATACACACACATGGCAAAACCAGAAAGGCACACTCAGCACTCAAACATAAGCAACATCGATGGCCTCATCCTATTTCCCTCTCTGAATGATTAGGGTGATTAGGGTGAAGGTCTTTTAGTGGGAAATATATACATGCAGGTGTACATGCACGCAATGTGGATCCCTCCAGCAGCTGGTCTCCAGGCACTGGGTCTGATTGGTAGCTGCCCCTGAATGCCAACCTTCCCAGTCTCTGGCAATTGGACATACAAGCCCCTGAGGCCACCACTGGTACAGAAGCACACGTGCCAGATCCCCCAGTAGCTGGCCATGGACACACAGTCAATCCCGTACTTCATCCTGCATCCTCCCCAGGTACCTCATTCCTAAACACACACACACACGCACACACACACACACACACGCACGCACACACAAGTGTGTTTCATAGTTGAGGTCCCAGACCCCAGAGTCTCTCTGTCAGCTGGATAGGACACCGCTGGTCCTTTCAGCAGTCAACTAACCTTTGCAGACATGGCTGTAATGGTGCAATATGCTCCTGGCTGCCAGGCCACTTCACCTCCTCACTGGCTAAACCAGCTTGATCTTCACTAGTGCACACACATTGATTCACACATGCTCACTCATTCTAGTCCCTGGCACCACGGACACCAATCTATCAAGATAGTGTATCACTTGAAAGAGAGCTAGACATTCAGGAAAGAAAAAAAAAAAAAAAGCATTCAGAGAACAGAGAAGATCAGGTTTGTGACCATCTGAGGAGAGCGAACATGCATAACTCTATGGGACCTGATGAGATGCATTCCGGAATCCTGAGGGAATTTGCTGATGTAGTTGCCAAGCACTCTCTGTCATACTTTGAAAGTCCTAGCAGTCAGGTGAAGTCCCCAGTGACTGGAAAAAGGGAAACATTGCACCTGTTTTTAATAAGGGTAGAAAGGAGGACCCTGGGAGCTATTGACTTATCAGCCTCCCCTGTGTGCCCAGGAAGATCATTGACCAGATCTTCCTAGAAGCTATGCTAAGTCACATGGAGCATACGGAGGTGATTTGATACAGATAGTATGGCTTCACCAAGGGCAAGTTCTGTCTGTCCAATCTCATGGCCTTCTATGATGGACTGACTACATTAGTGGACAAGGGAAGAACTGCAGATGTTCTTTATCTGGAATTCTATAAGACCTTTGACAAGCTCCCCCATAGCATCCTTCTCTAAATTGCCAATATATAGTTTTGATGGGTTTTGAGGAATTGGTTGGGTGGTCACTTCTAGAGGGTAGTGATCAACAGATCAACATCCAGATGGAGAATGATGACAACTGGTTCATCTCAGGGGTGTCTACAGGGACCAGTACTGTTTAGTATCTTCATCAAGTATATAATGGTATCAAGTGCACCCTCAGCATGTCCACAGATGACAGGAAGCTGAGTGGTGGGATTGAAGCACCTGAAGGATAGGATGCCATTCAGAAGCACCTGGAAAAGCTGGAGAAGTGGGACCATGTGAACCTCATGAGGTTCAACAAGGACAAGTATAAGGTACCAAACCTGGGTTGGGAAACCCCCAGTATCAATAGAGGCTTGGGGATGAAAAGATTGGAAGCAGGTCTGTGGAGAAGGATTTGTAGGTATTTGTTGATTAAAAATGACATGAGCCATCTATATGTGTTTGTAACCCAGAAAGCCGACTCTGTGTTTGGCAGCTTCAAATGAAGTGTGACCAGCCGGTCAGGGGAGGTGATCCTGCTGCTCTACTCTGCCGTGGTAAGACTCTACCTGGAATATTGAGTACTGAGGTCCCCAGCAACATGAGAAGGACTTGAACCTGTTGGAGCAAGTCCAGATGAGGGCTATAAAAGTTATCAGAAGGCTGGAGTACCTCTTGTATGGAAGAAAGGCTGAGGGAGTTGGACTTGTTCAGCTTGGGGAAGAAAAGGCTCTGGGGAGACCTTGCTGCAGCCTTTCAGTACTTTAAAGTGTTAAGTTACTTATAAGTAAGATGGGGACAAAGTTTTTAGGAGAGCCTATTGTAATAGGAAATAATAGCTCTGCTTTTAAAGATAGAAATGAATTTCAGCAGTTCTAGGTTAAAGTTGTATTGCGAATTGCTGGAACTGCAAATTCAAAGTGGGGAGAAAAAAAAGTAGTTAAATTGTTGTTCAGGCTTTCTTATTTATGTTCCTAGTCTTATTCTTCTTTTCCCCAGGATTTATTTATAAAATCTTGATTATTTTTTTCATCTACATTGTCACGAGTGTTTTGTCTTTTGTAACAGTAGCATAAGATTGAAAAGTCTTAATCCTGTATCTTTAAATTTATAGGTAAAAGAACAAAAGCAGATCTGACCTCAGGACACACTTATCCTTGGGGTTCAGTTTCAGGTTCCTTTTTATCATGGCACTACAAACCTGGCATTTCTGTCTGTCCTTTTATAAGCTACATAAATCATCATATCATAGGTAATTCACTAGCAGGTTGATATATCAAAATTATTTGTTGATAATTGGATTGATCAATTCTATTTCAATGTTCAGAAGTTAATATTTATGTATGAACCCTGTGCAAGTCACAGTACCTTAGATTTAAATCTCATTATTCTCTTGAGGACAAAGGCATGATTACGTTCCTCATCATACAACTGGCAAAAGAAAGAGATGTAAAATGGGATTCAACCCAGGCTGTTTTTGTGGTTGAGAGAGAGACATATTGTCCCTTCACAATATAGACATTTAGAGTAAATCAGATAAATCTGCTCCAAAAAATAGTTTTTCTCTAGTGATTATAATGGGTGACCAGGTGATATAGACAGCTTTATCATTGCTGACTAAAGCTGTATGAGGGAAACCTCTCAGAGAGCTCTTAGGACTTTTTCAAGTTCACAGAAGATGTCTTGCAAAAGGAATTCAGTGCAGGTCCCTCAGGTCATATTTGTAGAAATTCTTTCCTGAAAAAAGGAATTGTCCTGACAGTCTAAAAGTATAGCATTTATAGGATTTGGAGGGGAAAGATTGAGAGTATATTGCTGGGAGGAGTTAAAAAGGCTTTCTATCACGTATAACTTTATTTTGTTTCCTCCATGTAATTATTTTCATAACTCTGATTAGTCATTAAGTCACTGGTGTCTTGATCAATTGATCAAATATATTTTATTGTCCTTTATATTTAAAGGAAAAATAAAGTAACAGCCTAAATAGTATCCATGAATAAAACTCTTTAAACTTATTTTGTAATTTTTATGTTTCCTACTAATGAATCAGTTTCTAGACTTCCCTCTCCTTATTTATAAGCATAATTTTTTCTTTCTATACTAATTATCTGCAAAATGTACCAATTACTTAAAGTATTTCCATTTATCATGTCCCCAAACTGTAACTGTAAAACACTGATTTTAATCTCTCTATTAAGTCTGTGTTTACTTCTCAGCATTTTAGTGCAAGTAGAGAAAAATAAGTTGTTTGTCAAAGCCCAAGAGTATCTTTGGCTTAATTCTGTGCAGCTTTTCATCAAGTGTAATTATTTCTGTGTATGAACACAGTGTACAAAATAATTATAACAAATATTTATCATTCAATTTTCATGACAGCACAATGACCTAGAAAGCAATGAATCAGGACTGTGATGGTCATGCGATTCTTCTCCCAAATACAAAGCATTTTGGAAGACAGACCATTGTATAACTGGGAGTTTGTTTTCCTTTCTAAATATGGTACTTTGTGTACTGAGCTAAAACTTTTAAATATCAAATACAATATGTTACAACTTGTACAACTAAATTTTGGCAAAATACCTCTTGTGAATACAATACAACATATGTTCCTTCAAAATTAAAATCTGAATTAAACATTAAGACTGGCTTAATGTATAAAGCTCAGCTAAATTATTGAGCTTGTCTTAACTCATGAGACTCTTATTGTAAGGATAAGGAAACCAAATACTTTATATTAAAGCTTTAAATATCTTAATATCTTCATTCCAAAATGACTATAGTATTGGAGAGAAGGAATGTAAACACATGCATACATATCTCAAATCCTTTATAAATATTAATGTATAGATACTTCCAAATTTCTTTTCTTGCTCTTCATAAGCTACATGCAGTTGTTGTATATATAATAGGTAACATTTGATTCTAGTTTAGTCATTATATAAAAAAAGAAAATATAAACCATATTTTTCTATTAAAACAATACATTAATGTTTGGTTTGGTTTAAGCCCAGCCATAAATCAACCACACAGTTTGCTCACTCACTCCCCCCCACTTTCTTCCCTGCCCTGCTCCCGGGGGGATGGGGAGGAGAATCGAAAGAATGTAACTCCCGTGGGTTGAGACAAGAACAGTCCAGTACCTAAGGTATAACACAAACCACTGCTGCTACCACCAATAACAATATTGACAAGGGAAGAGAATACAACCACTCACCACTCACCAGCTGATACCCAGCCCAACCCAGCAGTGGTCTAACCCTTCCGGGTAACTGTCCCCAGTTTACATACCGGGCATGATGTGCTGTGGTATGGAATACCCCTTTGGTCAGTTTGGGTCAGGTGTCCTATCTCTGCTTCCTCTCAGCTTCCCCTCCTCCCTGGCAGAGCATGAGATTCAGAAAGTCCTTGATCAGACTAAACATTCTAAGCAGCAGCTAAAAACATGGGTGTTATCAGCGCTGTTCCCAGGCTGAAATTCAAAACCACAGCACTGAACCAGCAAAACCACACACAGAAATAAGAAGAGGTCAAATGAAAAGTGTATAAAAAATTGTCTCCTTTCCTTTGTGTAGGAGATCATTTCTTACCATTCAGAACATTTCCATGGCTAAGAGTATGTGAGGAAAAGTGAATCAGGCAAAACTGAAAAGAAAAAAGACCCCGCCAAATGATACCTGTGCCTGTTCTCAAGGTTGTGACTGATCCAAGGGAAAATCATTAGTTAGTAATTGACAGCTGAAGCTTTATACATTTCAAGTAAATTGAACTCCTCCTTGAAGTGAAAACACAGACCAAATGCTAGGGGCTGAGAGTCAAGAACAGCAAAGTTACTAATGCTTCAGTGGCTGAAGGTGAGCTGCAGGGTATGATATAGGGACATTCACTCTGCATGTCATAGCATTGTCTGTGCTTCAGTAGGCAGGGCATGTGTAACTTTTAAAAGTAATTTGAGATATTTTGCAATGTTATGTAATGTTATTGATTCTATAGCTGTCAGCCTTCAAACTTTTATTGGTTTTCCATTTCTCATAGCTGTCTACATTCCAAGACCCTTCCTCCAGACCTTACCAGATATAAGACTTGCTGAACTATCAAAACAATATAATCTTTTTTTACACAAAAGTATAAATCATAACAAGGTATATATTTTCTATTGTTTTACGCAGATAAGGGGACTTGAAAGTCAGGACAAGAAAGAATATAGATGAATGCTAACATGTGTAGATAACAAACATAAAAAAGCTCTATATACAAGTGTTGCATTAATCTATTTATTAATAACATAGAAATTTTAACCCCGTCAAAAAAAAAAAAAAAAAAAAAAAGGCCCTCAAGAAACCCCCAGTATTTAAAATTTTATCTCCACAATGATTCTGTGCAAGTGTGTCAATTCACAAAAGACAATAGATTGGTAAATTTATTCCTTATCTGAGGAATTTCCAAGTTCACTCAGTTCTGGGCGGGTATTAACATAGTGACTGAGGAGCTAACTCTCCTGGTCTTTGAAAGAAATCATGCACTAAGAAAAAGCAAGTAGAAAATTTCATAGTAATTGTAAGTATTGTCCCACCAAATTAACCTACTAACAGTATTCTTTTCTATTGACACTCTCACACTAGGTATGCACACAGGTTCACACTTATGTAGTGATATTTATGGTGTATACACTTGGCTAATAAAGGAAAAATTGTAATTAATGACTATGATGGTATGCATATTGAACCTTCAGTAGTCACGTGTATTTTTTTTATTTCAATTTTCTGTCAAGAATGTAGAAATATAGACAATTCTCAATGGCATTGTGGCCACAGAGTATTCTAAAAAACAGTTTTAGGAGGATATTCCTCCTTTATCTTTTTTGTCTCCCATTTGCTTGTTCCCCATGAATTAATAATTTTATTATTATTAAATTTTATGATTACTGAAGATGGATGGAGCTTTAGACTAGAGAGACACAAATTTAAATGTCTATTAAGTGTCTACATGTAGTCGTCTGCCTAACTACCCCTTAAGATCAAAGAAGATCATGGTAAAAACACCTGTCGAGCCCAGAGATTAGCCTGTTGATCAAATCTGGGTGCCTCCTTTAATGTGACGTATCTCCTAGCCCCTACTTCCTAAATTAGCCTAGCTGTCCCCTAACTGTAAAGTAGCTAGCTCTCAAAGCTGAGCATCTTCATTATTATGTCACTAGTTGGATTTCCTCTTTCTCTCATTCACTGGTTTTCAAATTCTCTTCTGCCTATAGAACAGTTTCAGTAGCAAATGTGGAGAAGCTCACTGTGCTATACTTAATGTGTTATGAAGCTTTCATGACAAAACTCACAAAATTTATTCTGTTCTCAAGGAAAGATGAGACATTATTGCATAGAGCCTAGAGAAAAGGACAGAAGAGAGGATGCAATGACTTGGCTTGTTTAGACTGAAGAAGAGAACACTGAAGACAAAACATTACTTAAATAATAATCCTTAAATATATCAAAGGACGCTGCAGTGACAAGCAGATCAACTGTCCCCCAGGCTGTTGTAGAGAAAGAAGAAAAAAATTGAAGTGAACCAAAAATTAGCAGTTCAGCTTTAAATTGTTGCTCTGACAGTTGGCTTTAAGGATTTGAATATAAGCTTAGTATTACCATGAACTTTAAATCACCTGAATTTATTGGGATGGGTTGAGTTTTAATCTCTTCATTGATTGCATATATCTGGAGCTGAATACCCTACTAAATCTAGCTTAAAAGAAAAAAAAAAAAAAAAAAAGGAAGAAAAAAAGGATAAACACTGTAGAGTTATGTTCTTAAACCAACCTTTTGTTGTCATTAAAACTGAAAAACTAACTAAAATGAGCATAAATCACAAACTACATACACTTTTATTTCACTGTTTCATCTTTTCTATATTAATAACTTTTGTCATGGGATATTCTAGTCAATGTAGATCCCAGTGCTGTCAGAACAAATAATTTCCCACAGAATATGGTAATATATGCTATAATATATGACTTGTTTGTTATTGACGTATTCTGATTTGTCACTTCCCTTACATATTTCTGTTCTGCCTGTACAGGCACAATCTGTCTCTTGAATTATATAATTTAGAAGCAGTTGTTCAATTATTTCAGAGACTTTAGTACTACTAAATAAGCTTTGACATCTCATTTACATCACTTTGCATAAGCATTTGCTATCAAATGCCTGCTATGATCTTCTGAACCACTCTAGCCCACAGAAAAACTCTGCATCAGTGAAGTTATCTGTCCTAAGGCATAGATGCCCATATGAAGAAGTAAATACCCTTTTTGTTCTGCAGAATATACTTTAATTTATAATATATTTAGAATATAATTTAATCACATCTCTCACCTTCTTAATATAAGAAAAACAATGCTTGTCCCACCTCCCCCCCCCCCGGTATCACTGCAGTGGTGATACTTGTTTAGAAATAAATGTTACATTTTTGTTATGAAAGGATTTGTTCATTATAGTCTTGCATATATAGGCATAATAATGATATGTACAGTAATTTTGCTATAGATATGAGGAGCTTTAAAAAATGTTGCACGCAATACAATGAACTTACAAGTCTAGCTTTTACATACGTATGTGTCATAACATTGAATTATTATTATATATTCTAATACATTTATATAAATGCATCTCTTAAATATTCTAATCTTCATGAGTAGCTATATTTCTGGTTCTTGAATACTTAGCAAAGTTACTATTAAAACCTTCCTTTTAATTAGTGTTAAAGCTAAAATTCAAAACAGAATTGAGCAAAAGGAAATTACACAAGAAAACATATTTTTTTCTGAGCTTTTCACACAGACTACATTGAAGTAACGCATAATACAAATAAAAATTCAAGTTAGAACTAGAATTCTGAATCTGTATAATAACCTGAATTTGTATTCACAAGGATGAATGTGTATGGATTTTTTTTTTATTACTAAAATGATGGTTGTTAACTGCACACAATTTTCACTCCAAGATTGTATCTTTTTTTTGTATACACCGTGTAACAGGTTTCCCCTAGAGTTGTCTCATTCTAATAATTTCCAGTCTTTCATTTTGTACCTTTCACTGATGCACTTGAACAAAACGTATAACACGTACATTATATCAAACATCCCTTTAGTGATAGGCATGACTACACTGTTTTTATTTTGTAGCTACATGATATGATTTGCTGAAGGGTCCTAAGAAGCCAGGGGCAATTTCTCTTTAAAAATCATCAGATGATTGAGTAAGCCAGAAAAATGTCTGAGTACGGATTGAAGCTGTGTATTAGAATTTGAGTTGATGTATTCAGAAAATTTCTGCTGTGGACTCATCTTTAAAAGTTAAAAAAAGCCAAACCGTGACAAGGTTGGGTACTGTCTCTGCAGTGCTGGCATACTTTACTTAAGAAGAAAGGCTTCTGGGCATGGATCCATAATTTGAAATGTATTAACTCTCTACAAGTTAGCTATTTAGCCTATACAAACTTTCTGGATATTTTCCAAAGCCAGTGGAAAGCAATAAGCCCTCTAGCGCATTCTTTAATGGTGGAATGAATTATGTCTACACATTATGCATGGCTTTTGAAAATTTATATGTGGTAAAATGATCCACCACTCAGCTGTATCCAACTCTCTCCAGCATACACTGCAGCAGTTATACATACAGTACCTGCAAAATCATAGCTAGATTTTAAAAAGGAACATTGGTGCCTCTGTGCTCAGAGGTATCTTTGGAAGGGGATTGAGGACCATGCTAGGAATCAAGGCTTTCCTACATAGTGCACATAGAGAGGAGGAAGCCTGAAAAAGAGATGCAGAGCTGCTAGCACATTAGTATAGTCAGTAGTCCAGTGCTGAGAAGCAGAATGTTTCTTACATCTGATACCATATTGACTATTGCTAATTCTAGAGTGAAAATAGATCTTGTAACCAGTTTTTTAAAAACCACTGGCATGTTTTGGAAGCAACTTGTTAGCTGTGGTCTCATCTATGTTGCAGAAAATCAATGGTAAAATGATCCTCCATGTTATCATAATTTGCACACATTTACTATTGTTGTAGATGTGTCGTATCTCTACATTTAGAAGGTTTTTTTAAATTCTAGAATACATTACTCTCCTTCTGCTTAAGATGTGCTATTAAACTGTAAATAATTTTAAATTCCCTGATTAAGAAGAGACCATTCAAAAAACAGCAGGATGTTTTTGGAAAGGGTAATGAACGAGCTGGTTGAGTTTTGTTTCCTTGCTCACAGTCTTGTTGAAAGCTGTTTATATTAAAATTCATTAGAAAACAAAGCTAATATAATAAATTATTGGAACAGGGGTGGGGAATTAAGATTTTTTATCTCTGCTTAAATGCCATAACTCCAAGCTAAAAAGACATGTTTTCTTTTCCGGACACCAGTCACTCTTGCCATATTCTGCTAATGCAACATGACCTTTAGAGAGGAGGAAGGCGTTACTACTCTTTCTTCTAGCCAATTGACAGTCCCCAGTTCTTAAGTGACTGTCAATGGAAAGACAAATGTGCATTTGCAATCCTTCATGCATGGAGGTAAACTAAGCTCAGGTTTTCCTTGTATGAATAGATGCTTCAATCTGTCACATTTGTTTAAAGGCACTTGGCAACCCTTCATTAAAAGCATTTTAGGAGTATACAGCTGCCCCAAATGCATTTTTAATGTTATATTATTTCTTGAGTTTTTCAGTAGGAATTGGGCAGATATGAAGTTGTTCAGGATTTCTGACTTCAGTAACAGAAGTTACTCTTCCTGATATTTATGTTATTTTATTCCTTTTTGGTAGTATGAGTTTGTACAGAATTTATTAAAGGGATAAATTATTGGGACAGGGGATGAATTTGATATAGGTATAGATCTGACATAGACCTAGATGCTACCATAATGTAATATTAATCTTATTCATAAATACCTCAATACTGCCTCTCTAGGTGATTGTGGAAGATTTATTGCATTAAATACGATTGACTCTTTCCTTTATGTTTTTTAGTTTATGATGTAGTCATTGATTTTGTATGCATAATGCTTTGGTATATTCTCTATTTTCTGTGCTTTCAAAACACATATAAAACACACGACTTTTCCTAATACTATGCTAAAATTATCTTCAAAGCTTTACAAACCTTTGGTTGAAACTTGATTTAAGCTGTTGGGGAGACTCCAAACCAGCAAGTACTGTTTCATTTTGTTTTTTCAATTTAGTATTAAACTACAGCACGATAAAATTATTTGCAGCCAGACTGCTATTATATTCATACATTAGCTACTGATAAACTCTCCAATAATGTTACAAAATAATAAAGCTTTCTCAGTGTTATGGATCCCCAGTAAAAAAAAAAAAAGAAATAGCACATTAGCTGTACCTGCAAAATATACAGATATAGCTTCAACATAAGTACATTAAAATAACATTTAGTATATTCTTTCTTTTGCATACATTTTAAACGAACACCTCTTTTTCTGACCCATAAGAATCAGAGAAGATGGAATTGTACTTCTTTCTAACCACTGCTCAGCTACTGCCTTGAGCTGCTTTAACTTCTTCGCATGAGAGACTGGTAGAGCAATGCAGTTCTGGCCTGAGGCTTCCTGGGACTCAGACGACATTTCTGCACCAGCCTGGGCTCCTCACATTTTGACCTCCTGCAGACAGCTTTGACACCGCAGAATCAGATGAGTTTCTTGCAACCGAGGACTTGCTTGCCTGAGGAAAATGGAGATGGAAAAATACAGGCATTTGAGTCTTATCCAAAGCCTGCTGAAGTCAACATGTGTCTGAAAAATGGACTGCATTTGTCTTTGATGAGCTGTTATAATTCAATCTTGATCTGACCAGTGTCAGTAATAGCTGTGTGTTTCAAATCACAACTGTTTCTTTGTACAGACAACACTGTATGTGCAGAAACTTACTGCTTATGACAATGACAGAGCCAAAAGTTAAAGGTAAAAAAATAAATGGTAGAGAAAAAAAAAAAATGCAATAATTGCCATCATGCACATAAAATTTCTTCTTCTATAAAAAATAAATTTGCTTAATATCAGTAATAAAATCTTGAATATAAAGCAACAATAAAATAACCAATTCTTTTATGTGGAAATGCAATGTAAAATGTGAAGCAATTAACAAAAACAGTACGCCATATATAATTATGAAAATGATTAAAATTAACTGCTCCTGCTTAAAGTTAGGTGCAAATACTTCTTATTTTTTGTTACACTAAAAGCTCCTTGAAGTGTCCCTGATCTAGTCAACAATATAAATTGGATTGTGAATATATTAAAGTTAACCAGATCTAATTTTTACCATAGAAATATTTAATTAATGTTGACAGTCTTGCCTTGAGTGGTTAAAGATTGAAAAGTACAACAAAATATAGTCTCATCTTGGAAGATAACTGCTTCGAGTTTTCAAGATGAGAATATTTACTCAGAGAACTCTTATTTGTTGCATTGAGTTGAAGAGTTGAAGTCTCTTGTTAAGAAATATTTAATGAGAAAGCAGAGAATTGTAGAACCATAGAATGGTTTGGGTTGGAAGGGATCCTAAAGATCATTTAGTTCCAACACCCTTGCCATGGGCAGGGACACCTTCCACTAGAATAGGGATCTCAAAGCCCCATCCAACCTGGCACTGAACATTTCCAAGGACGGCGCATCCACAATTACTCTGAGCAACCTTTTCCAAAGTCTCTCCACCCTCACAGCAAAGCACTTGTTCCTAATACCTAATCTAAATCTACTCTCTTTCACTTAAAAGCCATTCCCCCTTGTCTTATCACTACACACCCTTGTAAAAAGTCCATCCCCAGTTTTTTTCTACGTCTCCTTTAGGTACTGAAAGGTTGCTCTAAGGTCACCCCAGAGCCTTCTCTTCTCGTGACAGAACAAGCACAACTCTCAGCCTGTCTTTGTGGGAGATGTGCTCCAGCCCTCTAATCATCTTTGTGGCACTCATTTGTACTTGCTCCAACGTGTCCACATCCTTCTTATGTTGGGGTCCCCAGAACTGAACTCAGTACTCAAGGTGTGGTCTTACCACAGCAGAGTAGAGGGGCAGGATTGCCTTTGACCTGCTGGTCATGCTCCTTTTGATGCAGCTCAAGATACAGTTGGCTTTCTGAGCTGCAAGTGCACACTGCCAGTTCATGCTGAGCTTCTCATCAAGCAACACCCTCAAGTCCTTCTCCTCAGGGCTGCTTTCTGTCTATTCTCACTCAGCCTGTAGTTGTGCTTGGGATTGGCCCAACCCAGGTGCAGGACCTTGCACTTGGCCTTCTTGAACTTCATAAGGTTTGCAAGGGCCTACCTTTCAAACCTGTCAAGGTCCCCCTGGATGTGGATCATCTTAATACAGGTGATTGAATTAAACTCATAAACACATCAGATACCCAAAAAAAGCTATTTTAGAGGTCTTGAATACTGTACTGATTTCCACTTACATCAAAAACTTCTTATTTGTTTACTTAGATTGTTTTTTATAGCCAATGTAATAAATTATTTCAAGAAAATTGCAGTGTTATGATGGAAAATTGATAACTATTATTGTGTACCCTCAGAAACATTAAAAATGGACTGAAGATACAAGCTGGTAACACTTTTTTTTTTCCTGATGGATATTAGAAATCACAGAAAGTTAGAGATTTAACACAACATCCTGGAGACAAAAAAATGCCACATTTTGGACCAAGGCCATGATATTAATATTATTTAATGAAAAATAATTTATTGCAGCTTTGGTGCACTTTCTGAACTTCCCAACTTTATGAAGGAGGACTAGCAAAGAGGAACTATTATGGACTGACTGAATGACTGCAACACCCATTCCCCATCCCTATGAACTGCTAATGTTCCTGTCTTTATCTTGACCCAGGAGCTTTTTTATCTTGTTTCCTCCCCCTGTCCTATTGAGGATGGCTTGTAAAAGAACAGATTGATGAGTGAAAATGTCTGGATGGAGGTGTAGCAGCCCACCAAGGTCAGCACACCACAGAGACCACAGCTCAAAACTAAAATCACCAAAAATATAACACACAGGTGTTTATTTGAATCTGAAGTATTTGAGGGTAAATTTCTGATATCTCCAAGTGACTTCTGTATGTTTGGTGGCTGAGGGAAGAATCTTATTTTCCTGGGTTGCTGATGCAGCACTTTCAATTTTAAAATAGGCAAAAATAAAATCACACAATGATCTTATAGGGATATAGATCAGAGTAAAAATTGCCTTTCTGAAGAGTCGGCTCCAAATGAAGGTATTTCATGTTTAAAACGTGGGCAATGCCTGTTTTACCTGATTCAGATGTTCAATTCACTTTCATTTCATTCTATAATAATTCACCACTCCAGAATGTATTACTGCAGGGGGAAAAAAAAAAAAAAAAAAAAAAAGCTATACTAATACTAATAAAACCAATAAATCATTCTAGTATTTTTTACTGCTGATTATGTAGATTTGGAAAAAAAAAAAATAGCTTTCTTTGAAAAAATATTAGCTTTCTAAGTTCTTATTTCTAAGAAAAACAAAAGATCTTTGATTTTTTATCTATATGTACATTAAATAAAATTGAAAACAGAACAACCAGGCAGAGGAGGACTTGTAGTAATAAGTAGGTTGCACAGAACTGATAAGAAACACTTGGAACAAGACTTCAGATTGTCATTCTTTTTCCATTACATGGCAAAGCATTTGAGATTGGATATTTTTCTTAAAATGCCTGATTTGGTAATTTCTTGTTCTTTCATATAGAAATACATATCCAATTTTCAGTGCCAAACCCCCTTTTGTCATGCTTGGGGGGTGTTACAGACCTAACTAATCTGTGAAGCTGGGATGCTTTATTAGGCAGAGTAAATTTGCTAGCAAAAATGCTGAGGAGAGCTTCAGGTCTTACACCTCATTTCTTAAAGAGAAGCACTTACTCTTTTCTGGAAAAAGCTTCTCTCTCTATTTAGGATTCATGATCCATCCATCTCCTGATGTTAAGGATCTTTAACTCAAAAATCTCTAGGAAGTTGTTATTCATTTGGTCTCCCTGTCCCGTACTTTCTAGCTTAATGGTTGAAGCACATAATTTGATGCCATAAAAATTTGATGTAATTCTTCTTTTGCCTGAAGGGTTTTACTGTGTATAATCAATGTGGCTATAGATATTTTCTCACTTTGCTGTTACTATTGGCTAATTTGGTTTACATTTCCATTTGTATTGAAAGAGATTAGATTTGAGATTGAGAGCAAAATTTTAGTGTGACTGTCTCTTGTATCAGAAGTCTGGATCAGGCTTTTGTTTCTGTTTGTATTCAGTTTATTTCCTCAAAGAATGCATGTAAGGAAGAATGGTTTGTTAATGCAACTGTGTTAAATTTAATAAATGAGATAATAAGTAATTCAAAAATGATTATGACAAATGATCTTGAGGAGTATAGTTTGAAGCTGTCAGATATTTAGAGGGTTTTACAAGTGATTTCTATAACAATTAACTCAGGATAGTGAGGTCATGGGCATGCATAACATTTTTTTTAGAAAGTTTTTCAATTTGCAGAATATGAGCCTTGTAGTACATAAAGACCACCGGCATGATGCCCACATACTGGAGTGCTAGCAGTAAATATGTTAATAATTACCATTGTTAGATACCAGTTATCCAAGACACCTTGTAGTACATAAAATTTTCAATTTACTTATATAACATGCCAATTTGAGTTTGTTATCAGAAAATAAATTCTTATTTTAAAAAATTCTGTCTTAAGAAAAATTTCTTCCAGAAATATTTTTGAAAGAAACATGTCTCACATATTCCAAAAGCTTCTTAATTGAACAAGGCTTGTGCTCGAAAGTACTAGGGATGTCTAATAAGTCATAATCTAAAACAATGTCAGAAAATGAAAATTTTTCCTATTGGTTAAGTGAATTTCGTTTTTATTTTTTTACTTTATTACTATGAATGTAATTTTCTTTTTTTAATACCACTGTTCACTGACTGTCCAATTATTTCTTCTAATTAAACATACAAATTAAAAACTCTCATCAAAACTAATTCTACATCTAAAGCAATTACAAACATGTAGTAAGATCCGGAAATTACATTTGATGTACTGTATAAGAATCTAAACTCCTGAGGATGTGATGCCATTTGACTTCTTAAGCCAGGCAGGACTATGTCTTCTCAGAATCTACTATGGTGAACTCAGGAAGGCACTTGAGACAAGTTTTGTTTACCCTAATTTTAGTAAAATAGAAGCTGAATATGTGATTCTAAGTTAATTCCCAGAGGCTCCCTTTGAAGACAATGGAAAGAGAAAGGCTCATTTGGATGGTAACTTTTCTAATCCTGAAAAAAAAGGTGTGTAATATTACCTGAATGATAGCACTTTGACTTCTTTCATGCATGTAATGAAAGGCAGACATGACTCGATTCAATGTCAGACTTCGAGGTGTCAAACATGACTTCAAAATAATTTGCTGTCCTGTTAAAACTATTTTAATACATTAATTCAAAGAGAAGATTTTAATTACATGGCAAAATCAGAGCTCAAAGACATTTCTCCAAATGCTACTTTTCTTTTAAAAGTAATGGAAATTAAGAAATAAATTTTAATGTCAGTATAAATATTTGTGTTTTTAATGGAGAGGAAGGTTAATTTCACTTACAGACTTTTGATATGAAGCACCAGTGGTTTTGGCATCAAACTCTTTATTCCACTTCTATACAGTTGTAGCCTATGTTAATGAAATATTTCAGTGTTTCTTAAGGGGAATGGAGGAAATTTATCATGGCTGTCACATGGAAAGGCGATCTATTGAGAAAAGTACCTGTCTAGGGAATCTATTGTAAAAAAGAGTTAAGGAACACAAGCCAATACAATTTAATGAAAAAATCCAATGGTTAATTTTCAGAGTTTATATTAATTGAAAATTAAAGCATTTGTATAGAAAGGTATTTTTTTTCCCAATGAAAATGAACTTTTCATTTAAAAGAAATAAAAATTATTTCCAAAATGTTTTTTGAAAAATTGTTATTTCAACATTCTTCTGACATGCCTGTTATAAATGATGATGTGCTGATACTAAATATTGTCAAAGAGCAGCTGTCTTTCATCTTTAATGTTTTTGGAAGGAATCCAAACAGAATTCATTTTCCTGCCCTTAAAGATTAGCTTCTGGGTGAAAGATGATGCAGGAAAAAAAAATCTATGTATCGCAGATACATTGTTTCCACTAAAGAAAATGTCGATAGACATAAGATTAATGCAGATTTGAAATGTTTCTATCTTACAGCAGATGTGACTACATGTATTTTTCTGTGGCAGTAGATTAAATTATCTTTATTTCAAATTTAAACTTCACAATTCAGCAAAATACAGCTTCTCTAAATTACTATTTTCTAATAACTGACAGTTAAACAAAACTTTTGCCTTTGAAATGTCTGTAATGTGGTGTTACTGGAAAAGAGCTTTTTTTAATTGTAACTTCACCTGTTGCAATTTGTATAATGATGTGAGATTTAACATGTTCATGAGTCACTCATGCAGAGTATTACACTTGTCAGCCTTCAAAGTATTTCAGTTTTCTATTCAGAAATAATTTCTATTTTTAGGTAGCATTTTTACTTTATGCCCTTATACACAAAGGTATTTAATTTCTGACAGAAGGTCTACTTAAATGTAAGCAATATATGTATAAAAATGCAAATATGAAATGTAGTATAGAACACTGCATCTTAGAAGGTATGTATATAGCTCTAGCTTTTGTCATAAATCTTTTCCCAAATATGAACTTTTTAATTTATTTTTTTTCTTTTGCAGAACATTGATTCTTTTTTGCTGCAGCACTTCCATCTTTCACTTATAAAGAAAGGCTACATGTGTAATCCTTTAGAGTGCTTTCACAATTCCAGAAAAAAGTCCTTTCTGTTCTTTAGAGAGAGCATAAAAAGTTTGTCCTTGTTATTCACACTGACATACATGTCAGCTTGTAGCCATCTCCATTTAATTTTAACAAGTTTTGCTTGTTATTTGGGGGAGAAGTGTTGGAAGAAGCCATAAGCTGAATCACTGCCATTAAACAGAAATCTAACACACAATAGAAATCAGTTATAAAAGAAGAGCTTACTGAGGGAAAGATTTTTTTTTCATGAAGAAAAGGTAATACAAAGCTTTAATCTTTATAAAGGCTTTCTATGGATCTGAAAGTGCATTACATTTTGTGTTGGTTTTTGTACTGAGACTGGCAGGTGGCTGGAAGAGGAGTCAGGAGAGGTTAACATGTCTTTTCATAGCCTGCGGAATTCAGGTTTCACTTTTAACTGTTTTTAACTCTTAGAATGCTGAAAGTATCAGATTTTTCCCAGTCTTTTTGTGTGTTATAGCAGTACTTATATGAACTGTGGTACCTATCTGAGGCAGATATCTAATGAGAATTACGCATGCACTTACATATAGATACATATGCATAATTTCTTCTTGCATTTAACTGCTTTTCATTGAAGTTAATTAATGACTTAAATGATTTAAAGGTTAAATCATTATTATCAGTTCCTATGGTAAAGTTTCTCTCATAACATCTGTCCAGGTCTCTGAATTTAATTTTTGGTTTGTTTTTTTATTTTTTTTTAAGTACAAATGAAACTGAACTGAAGGCTCCAGACAGAGGTTTGGTCACTTTTTTCAAATTACTATAGAGGATCTCAGAAAGTCATAGAATGGTTGGGTAGGAAGGGACTATCAAGGATCATCTAGTCTAACCAAGCTGCCCTGGTGGTTTTCACTAGATCAGGTTGCTCAAAAGCCCATCCAATGTGAACTTGAGCACTTGCAGTGACAGGGGTCCGCAGTTTCTCTGGACAACCTATTCCAGAGTTTCACCACCTTCCTCTTAAAGCATTTCTTCCTTACATCCAATCTAAACCTACCCTCTTACAGTTAAAAAATGTTGCCTCTTCTACCCCTGTAGGTGAATAACCCACTCTTTCAGCCTTTATAGGACATGTTTGAGACCTCTGTTCATCTTAGTGGCCCACATCTGGCCCTACTAAATACAGCAGGATAATTAGCTCTTCTGATCAACAGGTTATGCTGTGTTTGATGCATCCCAGGACAGTTTGCCCTCTCGGCTGTCAGGACGCACTGCTGACACCTGTTGAGCCTGCTGCCAACCAGCACACCCAGATCCCTTTCTGCAGGGCTGGTCTCCAGATACTCCTCTCCCACTTCATACTTGTGCCTGGTGTTACTCCATCCTAGGTGCAGAATCTGCCATTTGGACTTGTTAAATTTCATGCCATTAATCAATGCTCCAGTCTATCTAGATCCCTCTGCAATGCATCTTATCCCTCAAGGGAATCAACAGCATGTCACAATTTACTATCATCCAACTCACTAATGGTGCATTCAAATTTGACCTCCGCATCATTGATAAATGATCTGCCTAAGCAGTATGTCTTATAGACATATCTGACTTGTAAAAAGCCAGTTGGAGAAGCCCAAAACACAGGCAGCAAATGTGTGATCAGGTAAGCAGTGAAGATGATCAGATGATAATCTTCAGATGATCAGATGCTTTAGCTTATATCCTGACTGTTTTATTTACTCCTGCAGATGTAGACCATGGAACTTGTTATTTCACAGTCTTCAAAGGATATAGCTGGGAAAGGATATAGCTGGGAAAGGATATAGCTGGGAAAGACACTGTAAGAATGTCTTTGTAGGCCAGATATAGTGAGGTATTTGGGTGTAGATACTAAAGCAATGAAGCCTAGACCCCCATCTTAGTCATTAGAGTATACATCAGTCTTCTTGTTTAAAAATTACAAAATTACCTGTCTCTTGTCTTATTTCTTCTCAGCCTTTATCCAACAACCCTCTACCTTTCTTCCTGCTTTTGATTGTTTTCATATCCTTCTCTTTGCTGCGGCCTATGAAAATTATACAAAAAAACTTTGATCTCTATAGAGATTCTGCAAGAGAAAAGAATTATAGATGGGTCTTAACAATCAGTCACTTTCTACCTTCATCTCAGACAAGGTGAAAACACATTACAGCATGCTACAGCTAATAAGTCTCTCAAAATCCTGGCAATGAGTGGCACAGATGAGAAGATGGAATTTCACTGTTTCACAGAATGTTAATTCATGGGAACTCCATGGAGGCTTTTGGGGAATGTATAGAAAATGAAAGGCTTATTTCTCATCAGTAGCAGTGGGAACTGAAGTTCCAATAGTTATGAATTCTCCCATCCTTCAGATCCAGAGAACTTTCTCCTCATCAGCACACAAACTAAAAAAAAAATAAATTTGCTTCACCTTCCCAGAAACTACAACTTATGCATAAAGAAAGCATTGGGCTTTTATGGCTGTCCAGTAAATTCAATATAATATTTCTTAACACTTTTGCACATTTTACTCCAATGAGATAACAACTATGAACACTCTTACTTTATTTATGAAACATAAAACATTTCTGCTGTTCACAAGTGGAAGTGCTAATGAAAACATCTAAACTAGGGATTTGAGACTCTCTGGAGCTGTTTAAACAGAAAAAGAGTTATGGATATTGCATCTATCTGCTTTACATCTCTCTGCAATACAGAAGCATTCACAATCTGTGTACTCACAGAACTCAATAAAGGAGAGGGGGATGGAGAGGGGAAGCCAATCTGCAGTTTCAAATGCTACTAGTAAGTGTATTTAGCATGAGCACCCTGGACTAAGCTTTTAGCAACTGCTGTCAATATTATTAACTATGACTAGGTTTGTAGAAAAACCCTTGTTGAGTAATGAACAGAGAAAAATAAGAAGAAGGACTTGGGAGATACAAGGAGAAGGACTTGAGGATACTGATGGATGAAAGACTGCATGTGAGCCAAAAGTGTATTCTTGTACTCCAGAAGGCCTAACATACACTAGGCTGCGTCCAAGGAAGACTGCCCTGCAAGTCAAGGGAGGTCAAGGATTCAGCCCATCTGCTGGGCTCTTGGTGAGGCCCCGCCTGGAGTACTGCATCCAGGTCTGGAGTCCTCAGTACAGGAAATAGGGAAGATGGTCCAGAGGAGGGGCACAAAAATGATCAGAGGGATGAAGCACCTCCCCTGTGAGGGAAGGCTGAGAGAGTTGGGCTTGCTCAGCCTGGAGAAGAGACACTCTGGTGAGACCTTGTTGAGGCCTTTCAGTACTTAAATAGGGCATATAAGAAAAATTCTGAGAGACTTTTAAGCAGGGCCTGTTGTGATAGGATGAAGGGTAATGGTTTTAAACTAAAAGAGGGGAGATTCACACTGGATATGAAAACTTTTTTACAATAAGGGTAGTAAAACACTAGAACAGGTTGCCCAGAAAAGTCGTAGATGCTCTGTCCCTGGAGACATTCAAAGCCGTGCTGGACGTGGTTCTGGCAATCTGATCCAGTTGAAGATGCCTCTGCTCATTGCAGGGGGTTTGGACCAGATGACCAAAATTATTCTGTGATTCTATGATTTTACTACCTTATTCATGAATTCATTTGAAGAAGTTCAACAGAGCTATTTCTATTTCAAAGGGCTCAACAAATTTAGGGTTTTAACCCTGATTTTGTTCCATATGTGACAGGAAAAAATAATTTTATTTTTTTAAGCAAGTGTATAAAAATAATATCACTGAGTTGATTTGGAAGCAGTTACAATCAGCTGCCTTTATTGTCTCATCTTTGCTTTTCATCAGTTCACTGTAAAATTTCAGGATTATTGATTGAGTTATGTTGAATATATGAAAAAAAAAAAAAAAGCCAGTCTCAGTACTGGTAGAGTAGCAAACAATATGTCCAATTTGGTTATCATTTTAAGTCTTGACCTGAGTGTATAATTTACAGTAATTTTACAACACATTGTTCCTTCTGTTTCCAGTGCTGACAGCCAGTCAGAGAATTTGTCCTCTCATTTCTGCTTCTTAAACAGAATAGATTAATCTTTTTGAAAAATTGGCATTATTCCATACCCTGTGATTTTAACATGAATTCACTGTTGGGTATCCTGTTTTATCTTCAGACCCACTGATATGTGCATCTCTTCTCCTCCTTACACCTTGAGTCATCACACACTAGAGGTGGCTACTGAAATTTCTTTGAGACTCTCTATCATTCTTACTTGCCATTTACTTGAAAACCACTGAAAAAATTGATGCCTGAATGCTACTTTAAATGTGAAATCTTAGACTGCTGATATGATTAACTTTCTCTAAGCCTCTTTAAATAGGTGTGTTTTTCTGGAAATATGTATTTTAAGGACAGTCCCAAATCTTAAGGGATGATCCTTCCATGACAGCCAAAACTAGATAGTTGTCATTCTACATTCTTACAATTTACAGTCTTTTGTGAAATGCAGGACACCCTTTTTTAGAAGTGCATCATTACTAGAAATATTGTTGTATTACTATCTGGGAATCCCACAAATCATATCACTGAATCATAGAATCATAGAACCATAGAATCATAGAATGGCTAAGGTTGGAAAGGACCTCAAGATCATCAAGTTACACACACACACCTCCACCATGGACAGGGACACAGTCTGACCTAGAACATAAGCTACCAGAATTGTTGTTCCATGTTATTTTAATGTGAAGTTTATCATAAGCTTACTGAAAGTACTACTGTATTTTGTTTACATGTCAAGGTTGGGGTTGGATAGGGAGTGTGGGGGTGGCTCCTTTGGGAAAAGACCTGGGGCTGTCCCATTCTGGACACAGCCAGTTCCAGCCAGATCTGTTCCAGCTGAATTAAGTGGACCCACTGCAGGGCATGGCTGAGACTCTCAGCAAAGATGATGGGGAAAACAAAGAACTCTGATCTTTGGAGACACCACACTGGAACAGATTTTTCTCCTGAAGAAACTGCATCCCATGGGGAGAGCCCACAGACAGCAGGAGAGCAGCAGAAACTGCTACATACCAACCATACCACTTTCTATCCCTCCCAGTGCTGCACAGGGTGGAGAGAGGATTTGGCAGTGATGGAATGAAGCTGAGCTTGGAAAAAGGGAGAGAAGAGGTGGATTTTTAATGTTTGTTTCTCTCTATCCAAATTTATTTTAACTGACAATATTAAACTAACTCTACCAAGTTGAGATGGTTAAGAGATCTCTATGCCTTTATCTTGACCTATGAGATTTCTCATCCTATTTTCTCCTCCTGTCACACTAAATAGAGGCAATGAGAAAATGGCTGGGTAAGGAGTCCAGCTTTTAGCCACGGTTAAGCCTCCAAAACTGCTTTTTGGTAATTGTGTAAGTATATAAATCAATTACTACTGACATTAAAGAACGGAGCCTTGATATGTGATTTATCTCCATTGGCTAATTCCATATATATACAAAGTAAAATTCTACATCTAAATAGGTAATCTTAGGTCTCCTTCAAGATCCATAAAGGGAAATGGACATATTAGGGTGTGCTTTCTCTGATCCATTAAAGTAATCTACTTTATAAGATAAATCCCACTATCCTTTCAAATGGTTAGAAGAAAAGTTTGTAAGCTCTAATTTGTTTCCTTTTCATATGATTTCTTACTCAGGCTGGTTTGCCGTAAGGTAATTTTAAGAAACATGAAATAATTTTGAACTTTCACAAAGTTCTGCAAATTGAAACTCCAGCAGAAGACTGTACATCTGGTTTATTAATATGTGGATTTTTTCTACATTGAGATACCATAAAAGGCTGATAGATGAAGTATGTCTGAAGCTGAAAATGCAGACATTCTCCTTTTATGGAGGAAGGTTTGTGTAAGAATTACTGGTGCCTTATGTAGGCTATGGATCAAAGCAGGTCTCAAATAAAAGGAGTCTAGTGTTTAGACACTTTAGAAAACATATGACAATTTTTCTGACAGCAGTGCTGATCTATGCAGACCTGACTCATTGCATTGTCCCATTAGTTGTACCTATAGTTACAGTGGTTTTATAGAGAAAAATAATCAACAGACTGAAAGAGTTATTTTTAATTTCAAGGAACTTTAAGATACAGCTCCACAGTTGACTAAACCCTTATGGCAGAGGAGGTTGTGTTAGGGTAGAACAACTATCAAGCAGGAGGTGATGCATAATATAACATTTCCCCAGAGAAATGCGGGAGAAGCAGTCCCACCAGACACTTCTGTCCAGGCAGGACTGTGTGTCTGTAGACCCACAAACACCATGAGAGGCCATACTGTGGCTGAAGATACACTTGGAATCAAATTCACTATATGTCTGTCATTCTGTAGTTTCTTGAAAAGGCTCTGTCATGGTTGTTGAGGCAGAGTTGTAATCAGACATGATGTCATATAGGACAAAAACCTACTCCTCACAGGTGTTTCCCTGAACTGCCTTCCCCAAAACCTCTTTTGCCAATCAAATAAATCTATTCCTCCTCTGCTTTGACAGCAGCATTATCATCAAGTAATATTGGGGAGGTTTTTTAAGGTGATGGAATTTCACTCCTAAAGATAAATGATGATGATATTATGGCTGCATTTTCTTTATGGCAGCTGGTACTCTACTATCTAAAATGCTGGGCCTTGGGAAATTCTTCAATCACTCTTTTTCAGAACTAAAACTGTGCTTCTGATCTCTCTTTTAGATTATAAATTTTTTCAGGAGCATGACATAATACCAGCATTTGCAACCAACCAGTTTTCAAAACACAGTATTAGTAACCACATTATTAAACACAGTGCTCTCAACTGAATATAAAAAATACACTGAACTGAACAAAATTATAAAATATGTCAATCTCCCTTTCTTCTTCAAAAATCTCCTTTTGTCTCAGAAATAATTTAAGACTGTATTATCAAATAATATTCTCCTACAGCACATGGAATTAATTTTATTATGGATCATTTTCAAGTTAAATTGCTATGAATGTAACAATTGAAAGTATCAGCTCTCCTGTCTTCACATGTGCCTTTAAAATTCTTAAATTCATCCCAAAATTGGAGACTGGAATCAGCACTTGAGTTACATCATTCTTTGTTCAGGAAGTTTTCAAACTCTTGCAACTTTTCAGGGAATTTGAAGAAAACTTCTTTTCCTCTAGCTTCATCCAACTCAGTGTCCCAAAGCATTACAGATGACATTGTCACACTTGAAGCCTTGTGCTACAGTTCTATGAACAAACACGGATATGCTGACTGCTCAGCAATCACTTCATGTCACAGTTCTTGTCACAATTTCCTAATAGATATTGCTGATCTTGAATTATAACTCATAAAATTCCCACATGGCTAAGAGACTCCCATACTATTCCCATGCCAATTCCATATTCTGGGAGCAACTAGATGAGAAAAAGAATGGCTTTTTTTTTTCTCTTTTGTTTATTACTAGAATTACTTAAGCTAATAAATCTATTTTTATATGTCACTTAAAACATAAACCAGGATGAAAACACAATGTTTATAAGCTTCTAATGTAATTGTGACCAGCACAGTGGTTTCCCATTAAACTGCCATGGGTTCATCAGTAGCAGTCATTTTTTCTCCTTCTCAGTAACTGGTGCAGCACTGTGTTTTTGACTTTCGGCCTGGGAACAGCGCTGATAACACCAATGTTTTTAGTTATGGCTTAGT
>JANRGW010004258.1:0-24323 GCA_024733675.1 Psilopsiagon aymara | reverse complement strand
CTTGAGCACTGCAGGGATGGGGCAGCCACAGCTTCTCTGGGCACCCTGTGCCAGCGCCTCAGCATCCTCACAGGGAACAACTTCTGCCTCAGAGCTCATCTCAGTCTCCCTTCTGGCAGTTAAAGCCATTTCCCTTTGTCCTGTCCCTACAGTCCTTGTCCAAAGCCCTTCTCCAGCTTTCTTGTACCCCCTTTAGGCACTGGGAGCTGCTCTAAGGTCTCCCCAGAACCTTCTCTTCTCCAGGCTGAACCCAGGAACCATTTCCATTCCCTACTATTCCCCACCCCACTTACCCTTCCTTCTGACCACATTCATTGCAGGCTTGTTTGCAGCAGGATTTCTTGTGTCCTTATCTCCTATTGCCTCAATTTTCCCATCAGCCCTCCTAAGCACTACAAATGTACAGTGTTGGACTACAAAAGTAAACCGATGAACTCCACTCAGACTCCCCTCTCTTGATTCTGGCTTGTATCCATCCTCCAGGGGAAGGACACATAGAGACACCGAGCATCTTGAGACCAGGTCCAGTGCTCATTTTCATGTTATTATCTACCTTAAGATTTTCTAAGGTTTCTTTGCTCTCCAAAATAAATGCCACTGACAGCACACTGCTGCAAAACACCTAAAGATTTAGCAGCACCCGTTGCAGTAGCCGTGCTGACGAGGGGATGCAGCAAACATCGAGTTTACACGTATACAGAGACACTGTGCGCTGGTGACAAGTAGTACAAAGGCTTCCTTGATGCGAAGACAGAATGACTGCATTGCTCATGTCAAAAAATGATCAGTGGAAGCATAACAACAGACCATTCTGCATGCTACACACACTGCATAAAGCACAAAAATAACTCTTTATGTTTCCTGTGCTTTTTTTGCCTGGTTTCTCAGGAAAGAAACAAGAGACATGCAATTGTACTGTCAGTCACTGCTTCCCCAAATAACTTTTGAACCTGTTGGCTGATCTCAGGTTTGACAGATAGGCAGAGGTCTCAAAGGAATCACATTCCTACCAGATGCGTTTAAATAATAGAGACTCAAACTAGTGCCTTTACTGAGCTCACCTCTGCGCTGCGCCGTGCACTGGTCTTTACCTCAGGGGTACCAATTAGACCACAAGCCAGAGCTGCTCTCCTGATCAGGGAACAGCTGGGGAAAATGCTTACTTATACCATCAGACAATGCACAAAGGAAAAAGCATGTGAGTGCTCTAACCACAGGACATGCTGAGATGAGCATTACAATCCATCTTTCTCCAAGCAGAGCAAAATCCAGGCACATCCACATATGCAGCCTGAGCAGCTGGACTTGGCGCCTTTGACACTTACTTTTGGTCTCAAAACCAAAGTCAGTTAAGACATCGGCAGGCTCCTGTGTGACGTTAGTGCTAATGCCCCAAGGATCACCCTGTTTCCCCAAGGCACAGCAATAAATGGCATTACCTTCTTCAATCTCCCCATCTTCCCCCTTGGAGCTGCAAACATAAATGCATCCTCTAAGCTACTAAAGCACTAGGTCCTTGCTACCATTACCAAAAGCGATAAATAGAGAAGCATTTGCCTGGCAAAGAGCAAGATTTCTATTCAGTTTGAAAGGAATGTGTATGACAGGGAAGCTGCAGAACTCTCATTCTAATAGCCAGTGCTGCTAATTAAAACTGTTTTGGAAGATGTGGAGCTGGCATATAAATCACCCCACTATATGCTATAAATAAGAGGCAGATACTGAATTGAATAGCTCCCATTTGTCAACTGAATGAAGAGATTTGATTGTGCCTTTCTGAATAATAAATCCAGACGTACCTAGCAGGGCACTAAGAGTTGCAAGAAATGTCTCTTATCAAACAACAATGATTATATTATAGGGTATGCATTATAGGGGATCATCCATTTCTCTTGTTTTCTCATTTATTGCTGACATCTTCCCTCCCAGATGAAACATTTTGCTCTGTACAGCCTGTGCTCATGCAAAGGTCTCAGAAGCAAGGCAGGAGTGAACATTACTGAGTCAATATGCACCTACTAGGATGCACCACAAAGCAGAGGGAAGATTAGTAGGGAAACTGAGTGGTGGTACACAGGTTTTTCTTCCTATCCTTTTTCCCATAGCACTTCCAAAGGAAACTTGAAACGCAGCAGGTCTCACACAGAGGAGAGGTACAGTTCTTATCAGCAATGGATGCCCATTTATACAAAACGTCACAGAGAAACAAAGAAATTCCTTAATATCATCTCATAACATCACTGAACAACGGAAACTCCAAAAGGCACATACAGAGCAACAGATTTGCAGTAACAACAACAACATTAATAATAATAATAATAATATAAAGGTACCTCACTCCTTTGTGAAAAGCTCTTTTCAACCATGAGCACTAGATCCCACTCACAGCCACCATACCTTTCTCACTGTAAAAAACAAATAAATGGGCACTAATTAGGGAATGCCATTTATTAATGCTAAGTTCAGAGCAGATTCAAATCTTGCACATACTCATAAAGAAGAAGATTTAGGATTCCCTGTCACATGGAAGGCTGCAGAAGGTTAATTGAGTTCACGGCAGAGGTATCATTACCTCTATAACAAATCTAAGGAAAAAAAGCACTGCAGTCAGGTTATGGAGATAGATTTATTTTAAGCCTTTAAAACTATTTATTAAGTTTTTGCCCTCTAATAGGATGATTCCTCTCACTTTGTCCCCAAAACCTAAGGAGCAACTTTCACAACATCCCTCAGTCAGTGGGTTTCACACCTCCTCCTGTGCAGATGCTCTCATCCCACCCACTAGCAGACATGAGATGCAGATGATCTAAGACCTCCGGCATCTATTCCCATTTTCCCAAAGGAAAAACATCCTCTAGGACTGACCATGGGATTCAGTGCAGGCTTTTTTCCCTCCTGCCAGGGGAATCACTGCTGGCTGGAAGACAGCGAAACAAGCCAAGGAACTTCAGGGAGCTTCCCAGGAGCTGTGCCTTTACCTTGTCCTCTGCTGGGGCTTAAAAGTGCGGAGAAAAAGGGTGAATCCTCCCATTTGGGGTTCCTCATATCTCCCTTCCAAAATCACACCAACTGTCTACTGTTCTTTCAGTATCGCTAAGATAAATAGTATCCTTGTGGCCTGCTCCTCATCTGCTCAGGCTAGTAAAGCTGTGACCTATGTGTACTGATTTTACCATCAATAACTGTAAATCAGGATGATTTCATCATTTTGGGGTTATGTTTGCCAATAAAAAGGAAGAGACACAGCTAGGCTGAAAGAATTTGATGGCTACACATTGATTTTGAAATCCCGGCTGTGGCTCCTGCATCCTGAAGTGGCAACCTTGCTGTCCACCCTCCCCTTACTTCCTTGAGTTCTTGAGTCAAAATACCATTCTAGGACCTACAAGACAGGCCATGGCTTGTGTGTCATCAGCTCTATCGAGACTTTGCAGTCACCATTCAGTGCCTGATGATGATACAAAAGCTACTGCAGGGTGAGGAAAGCACAAATAGGGCTTTCCTTGCTAAAAACAAGCAGATGGGACTCGGAGCACAAAAAGGATAAAGCACCATTAACAAAATCAGTTTGTTCTGATGACCTGAACTTGAAATGAAGGTGTTAAATCCAAGACAAAGAGGATTTCTGGTTGGCAGTCAGTGATGTCATACCTGAGCCAATTACAGAGGTAATTCATGGGGCTGCCTTTAGGAGAAATTATTCTGATACAACAATAACACATTGTAGACAGCCCATTTGCAGGGGATTACATGGCACTTCTCAGGTTGTTAAAGCCACTGAGCCTTTTGACCTTGTGCCTCCTAACGCTACAGGAGGCATAATCCAATGCGAATGCACTGCTTGTCATGTGTGTCTTATTGCTTAAATAAAGTCCAGCCACCCAGCAACGTGAGCTGTGGACCTCAGGCTCATTTTCTATGAGTTATTATGTGAAAACAACATGAATGTAATAAACAGAGCTATTAATTAGTTTATTGTATCATTTCAGGGACAGGCTACACAGGCTGAGAAATAGTAGAGGAAGCCTGTGCCAGGCTGGAACAAAAGCATTTCTCAGGTCATTGCCTTAAAAGCCGATATTTCATGCTACCATGATGCTTACACAAGACAAGTAAATCTTTGCACGTTGCAATTTTGAAGTGACTTGAACTAATCGTCTCACCAGATGAGATTCTAGCTCACTCGCACTCGTAATGTTCATAATGAACATCAGGCAAGGTGAAAACTGATATCAAGAGCATTTCTAAGAGCTAAAAAGTTAACACCTAAATTGGAAATCAATATACACTTTAAGTATTGATGAGCAGAACAGAAATCTTGGAGGTTTTGCCTCTGCAGAGTGAACACTGTCATAAGTTGAGCCAGTCTGCTGAAATACCCTACTTTGAACAGTTATTAAAAACCCTCCACAAAGCAACCAAACCCTATGCTTTATGGAATGATTGCCTAAAGCTACCACAAGCGTGCATCTGTGCAAAACAACCAGGAACGTTCTAAGCCAAATGTCAGCAGTGACTTTTTTACTGTCTGTTAGTTTCCAAAGCTGTGCTTGCCTCCTCAAGACAAACAGTAAAGACTAGATTAAACCACAGCAGAGAAGCATCACCTTTGAGGGTGATGACCTGTGGTACAGGCATCAGAAGAGTAGGTCTACACGTGGTGATGGAGCAAAGGGCAAAGATTTTGACCCTGCTCAGTATGTGAACTCAGCAGTGTTCAAGGCCAGGTTGCACGGGGCTTGGAGCAGCTATTCTAGTGGAAGATGTCCCTGCTCATGGCAGGAACTGGATGAGCTTTAGGGTCTCTTCCAACACAAACCAATCTGTGATTCTAAGATGCTGCTTTTGGGAGCAGAATTAGTATCTCTGCACAGTGCTCTGCTCTTATTGTAGGGACACATCTCCTTGGGTCAACACCAGGTGAAGAGCAGCTGCAGAATATGTCATCTATCTGCTCAAAGCAAGCTTTTCAGACTCACTGATGAATGAAATCGCTGTGAAAAACAAATGTCTTATTGTTCGAATCCTCCAGCCTGCAAGGAAGCAGGAATTTCTGCGCACTGCATCAAAAGAAACACTTGACCCCATGTGATCGGTTCCTCCTCATAATCACTACACACCAATTTTTGCCAAGTTTCTCAGGTGAAAAGGGGCAAAAATAGCTCAGAAAAGGTTAGAAACACTGTACATCTCTATAAATATTTGTTGGTCCGCATTCCTTTAACTCTGCACGATTAAATACAGCCTGCATCTGTTCTTCCACTTTATCCTCCGGGGAAGTTTATCATCAAAATTATTGTACAGCATTCATTACTCCAGCCTCATTTAAAACCTTGCCCTACTTATTTAGGCTGCAAAAAAAAACCGTTGCTTTGTATAGTCTTTCCTATAACAGTCTCAATCATTACGTTTAAAAAGATTGCTGTAAGGCAGCTTAGCCTGTATTAGAGAGAAATAAAGTGCAATTCCATACTTAAGCGTTACAGTTCTTATTCAGCTTTTGTTTCCCAAATCTTAACAATGCAACGTTGCAATTCCTTAAAAGTCTCTCACTGCTAATTAGCAACATTCAGGACTTCAATCCCTGGCTTTGAAAGGGACATGTAGTGACTCTCCTCCAGCTTGAACACTAGTGGGGAAAGGCAGAGAGATGAGAAGGGAAGAGAAGGAAGGAAAGGCAGGAGGCTCCGTCAATTTGAAGGTACAGTGATCTAAATCAGTGGTGTAGGGAACATACCCAGGTATAACAGGGCAGCAAGCAAAGCAAAGAAATAACCTTTTTCTAACTCTGATTCAAGATTTCCGTTTAGGACAAAGAGACACAGCTATGTAAAAGAAACACGATGCAATGTCTGAAGGAGGGAGAAAATCTAACTGAAATCCCAGCACTAATTTAGGAAATTGTTCGTACTGATAGGTGGAGCCTCTTAATTTGTGTTCTTTCACTAACAGGACTAGTCTGATGCTGAGTACCATTGCTGGGGCTTTTCATAATACTGTGTATGTGTTTCTCTGGGTCTTCTGTACTTCTGAAAAAGCATCATTAATCAGAGTCTGAAGTCAGTGGCACAGATCCTCCTGAAATGCAGACCCTCCTGGGGAGGATATCACAGAAAGGTTATCTCTTCCTCCATTAGCAGCCCCACCAGGATGTTCCCCTGCATGGACTGCACAACTGAACACTGCTATGGTCAGACCACAATTAAACCAAATACAGGGTGGGAAAAAGTCATACATTAACACTGAACATGTTATGTCGTGTGTCTATTGGCTTATTTAGGTTGTTCTGATTGTCCTCACTGCCTTCCCTGGACTTGAATAACCTCAGCAGCTTTTTGCTATCTGCAAACCTAGCTACCCTTCCACCCCATCTCCATCCCAGATCAAAGACCTCATGTACGACTTCAGGACATTGAAGGAACCCCTGGATTAACCATCTGCAATGGTGAAAACAGCCTGGTTATACCTAATCTTCAGCTTCAGGTTTTGAGTCATGACTATACTTTTCCGTCACACACCTACCTTGTCTGACTGCTTTCTACGAGATAGCCTGCTAAAGACCTTTCAATATCACAAATAAATGAGATAAGCCAGTTCCTCTCTCTTCATTTCTTATTGACAAATTCAAAGACTTCTAAGAGATTAAGAGTGAAAGACTGTAAGTGACCTGCTGGGTCATCAAACCTAGGCTTTTCCTATCACTTCGAGCCATATACCTCAGTACCTTTCTACTGGATAAGCCTGATTTTATCAGCATCTCCCAAATGTTTTCTTTTTTGCTTATCATTCAAACCAGTTTACCAGGTACAAATGAAAGACTTCGTGATCTGTAACTCCCGGGATCATTTTCTTTCTGGTGTCACAAGAAGGCATTTTGTCCTTTCTATCCATCTGGCAGACACATCCCACAACAACCACAGGAAGGGAAAGGAAAAAAGAGCTAAGCCTTGGTGGAAGGAAGGGAAGGGAACGGGATAGTGGAGCTGATGTTCATGTAAGATGTACTGCCAACTTCAGTACATGCAGTGCATTGACAAGCTAATGAAACAATGAAAACCCCTATTTTATCACAGTGAGAAATTGAGGTAGGGATCAATATTTTCCTTGGGTATTTCTTTCTCATTAGACTTAATGGATAAAAATGTATTAATTTTTGACCCCTAATTGTATGGATTCAGAATTAATAATGAAAAACATGCAACATGCACCAAATACAGCTTTTCAATGAGTCTGGTCAGCAGAGGATGTCTGCGAGCTGCTCTGATGAGTGTCTGTGTGCTTCCCGTGACTGGAGGGACTGTGCTCATTATCTGTGCAGTGCTCTGGAGGGGCAAATTACCATACACAAAGCTCACAGCCGCCCCAACACCCAGCTCTGTGCGCCAGCAGCTGCTTAGCACACACAGATGCACATTGGCAACCGCACTGCCTCTCAACAAAATGCGTCAGGAAAATCCATAATGCTAACATCTACCTCTCTCCATAAAAGGGGTTTCCATAAAGAGGGAATTATTCTGTGCCTCCCCTCCCCAGCAGCCATTTTAAGTGCATAAAAAGGTTCAGAGTTGTAGCTTGCTGCAAAGAGCAGCAGGGATCTCACCCAAAGGGGACACTGCTCTGGTTCAGGGCCAGGAGAAGTCAAACACCACTGCAGTGCTATGGTCACAAGTGATTTCCAGCAGGGCTAAGCCACAGCCCATTAACCCATGTGCTATGCACACGCACCAGGTTATAATGCTCACATGAGAGGGAGCAGCTTGCCACCTCTGTGGATCCATAACATCCCCAAACCCCTTCTTGCCCACAGCAAACACTGATTATGACATGAGTTCACTTCCAGAGTTTGACCCATGAAGCACTTCTATGCAATCAGAGCATCTCCTCAAACCAGGTTCCTGGAGGAACCTTGAAAGCATGTGCAGGGTTCAAGGTGGCGAAAGCCACTAGCACAGCAAAAACAAACGTGAGGGTGAACCTGAGCAGATCCTCAGCACTTGGAGAAGTAGAGGAATAAATTTGGTGGGTTTGGTTTGGTTTTCTGAGTGATGCATTAATTCCATACTTCGCAATGAAATCTTTTTCAGAAAAAAAGAGTATTGTTTCTTTTCTGCAACAAACCAGCATTGCCCTTTGCTTTATAAACCAAGGCTATTATCTAAGATATTAGAAGCTCCCTTCCAACCCAAACCATTCTGTGATTCTATAATAAAATGAAATAGAGCTAAACCTTTATGTGGGCATTTAAACCAAAATAAGATTACCTAATGAAACACTTGCAACTTAACGCTGCTCCCAGAAGGGGAGACCAGGAACAGGCAGAAGGCACAGCTGGTGTGTTTGAACAGCCAGGAAAACACACCAAAATCACCTCCTTACTTCGTGGATGCACAAACAACAGATTGGGGTCCCCATGCATGGGTCCCCAACGCTGCCAGCCACAAGTGCCCTGCAAACAGAAGCTGCTTCCTGCTGGACAGGGGAGTTCGGGTGCCCCTGGTCATGGGGGCAAATTTCCTACAACATAGTGGAGCAGGTATTTCCCTGCAGCTCAAGGAGAGGATCAGTCCAGAACAGATATCCACACTGAAGACCCCACACTGGAGAAGGTTTATCCTGAAGGATAGGTGCACGCTGGGGCAGGGAAAATGTTTGAGGAGGAAGAAGTGTCAGAGAGGGGCTATTACAGAATAACCACAAGCCCCCATTCCCACCCACCCTATGCTGCTGGGGCAGGAGGAGGTAAAGGAGTTGGGAATGGAGAAGTGGAGTTAGGCCAGGGAAGAAGCCAGCAGGAGATGTTTTAAGGTTCTGTCTTTGTTTCTCACCATCCTACTCCATTTTTAAGTGGCCAGAAATTAGTTTTACCCCATGACAGTAACTGGTAAGTGATGTCTTTATCAGCCTCTGAGCTCCTCCATCACATTTTCGCCCTCTATCCTGTTAAGGAGGAGGAGCAAGAGCAGCTGGATGGATCTTTGAGCAGTTAGCCAAGGTCAACCCACCATACTTGTCCATTCCCTGGCAGGCATGCCTTTCTTTCCAAGAGTTTATTTGGAGGAGCTCACTGTTAAACCAACATCCCACAGAGCGATAAATGCATTGTACAGGGCCTGCAGATGGCATGACAGGGACCACTGGACATCTGCCATAGGCAGGATCCTGATAACCCCTATCAGAACAGCGCTTCTGCATAACTTTAAGCTATGGCAGCTGGGAACTGGCTAGTCTGGAAGGGAGAAAAGTTGATTGCAGCATTACAGCCTTTCTGTCAATCCAACCTCTATCATTTATTTAAGTGCTCTTCTAATCTTCCAGGCTGTGGCTCACACATTTATAATCTTAAATTCTTTATGAGCAGCAGGATTAACACCCCTTTCATCAGGCTGGGAGCAAGGCTGATCCTGACTAGTTTGGATCTGTTCCCGAACCCCAAAGCTTTCAATAGTTGTTATATTCTGAGCTGTGGGTTTCCCCAGAGGGAGAGCTACAGCTTTCCTGTGGTGCAGCCTGTAACTTCACATTGCTTGTATCCCACCAGTTATGTGAAAGCCTTAACACCTCCATCCACTTCCTGACCCCAGATGACTTTCTATCAGCAGAAAGAGAAACTACCAGCACTGATGGGATGGCAGTGGGATCATCAGTGTAGCTTGCCAGAACATGAGTCACAGAAACCACACACCTCCTACATCTTAGATCAGTAGAAATAAGCTGTCAGGTTGGTAAGAGGCCTCTGTTTCAGACCATCCAAAAGAAATTAAACACTTTAAGCAGAAAAGTCCAGGTCCCTCAGCCAAAGGACCCCTCTTTTTTCTGTGATCCTTCTTGCAGGTTTTACAAGAGATCAATAAGCAAAACAAAGTGGTCAGATCTGCAAATGCTTGCTGTGTTTGAGGTCTCCCACATGCACATGTCAATGTATATGAGGCACTGAGCAAGAGTTGAACCTTGCTTCTGTTGGCTCTTCTCCAAGGCCAAGCCACCTTATCCTGATGTCAACCCACTGGTACTGCAAGGCAAGACTGGGCTCCCTGTCACCTACAGTGCCGCCCTAAAGCACATGGTTCAGGCCAGAGACTGTAAAATGAGCATTTTCCCTACAGTCACAGTAACGAAGGATAAAGGACAGTTCTCAAAACCCTATTTAGTGTACCAAAAGTGACCAGGTCAAGGCTGTGGACCTTACGGTCCAAGGCCAAAGCATCTCTCTCGAGGGATCACTTACCAATTTAACCACTCTCCCTCTCTGCCTTGTCTGTTATTTGGGCAGGATTCATTCCCATCTACTGCTGACTCTTGCACAGATGTGTGAGCTTCATGCAGCTAAAACCTGTCTGATAACATCCATCACCACCTTGCGCACTGTGGGTTTCAACCTGTGTGCGAGTGCTACTACTCTGATGAAAGTAATGAAAACCGATAACCTCATCATGTCATTTGCAGTGGAAAAAAAGGCTGATTTTGACTTTCGAGCAGTTGGATCTAATTCTCTGTCACAAGTTCACTGTCATTTTCCCCTCTGCAGCCTTTTTGTGTCTCTCACCTGTTAAAAACAAAAGGCTTCAAATAGGAATGGGCAAGGGTCATCTCTGCATATGCTTCTGTTCCACAGCCAGTGTTGTAGAACAAATACTGATGAGAATCATGATGATAATGAGGAAAATAATAATGAGCATTGATCTCGATGGAGATGCTCCTCTGTTCTACCAGGCCACTGAGATGCGAATCAGGAATCCCCTGACATGTAGGATGTGTCACGCTAAAGTTTAATTAACAGCAAATCACAACCTAAATGACATATCCTCCCCCCACCCCGCCTTGCTTTTCAGAACTGACTTTTCACAACAAAACTCCAGGGGACATTGGGAAAGAAAGGAGAAAGCAAAAACTTCTGCCTCCGTGTACAGCTTGTTACACTGAAGAAGTCAGTCATCCATGATTCCTCTCTCATTTTCTACAGTGTAAATCATGAGCTACTTCAGTGTATTCCATAGAGAGGCATCAGTACAGATGAGAGGAGAATTAGGTCCAGTGTGCTTCAAGAAGACACACTTGGCATGTTATTTCACAGCTTCATGTGCTAATGGCAACACGCTACCTCCTGATAACGGTGCCATCAGTGCGTGTCTGCTGAACGTGTACCAGAGCTCTTCACTGCAACAGAAGAGCACTGACATCCAGTTGGAACACTTTGCACTTCCCCAGCACCATCTCCAGCACTTTCCCAACAAATTAACCTAGGTGAAATGCTCAGGAGAGCACCATTAGAGAGGCAGCATGAAGCTTTGCTTGAGGGGTCAGCTCAACTGAGCATCACTCCATGCTGCTGCAATGGAGGTGGGCTTGCTCCAAGAAATTGCTGTCTTGTGCCACTTTGGCTTTCATGTAACCATGCAGAAACTCACATCCCAGCAGCTGGTGACTGCCAAAACCATTTCTTTTTATCATTGCTTGTTATATTACTTTTCAGCTACATTTTCACTTGAACTAGGCCCTGTGAAGACAAGTGGGGGAGCAGCACAGGCAACCCAAGAGGGCAGGACATCCTCTTTTTAGCATCAAGGAACATTTACACTATGGTGCAATGAACTCTACAGATTTATAAGGTTGCTCCTAGCTCCTATCAGGATCAGAAGAAATCAGTGCTCAAAGGAAATTCATGTAGCTGTAAATAATCAAGAAGTGGTGTTCAGGACTGAAATATTTACTTTTCAGGTATGATTTTTGCCATTGGTGTTTCTGTATTATAAATATTTCTATCTTGCTTTCAAGTGCCAGACATGTAAAAGGTTTTTCCCAGTAAATGTACAACAGCTTTCTGATTGACATACTCCTCTATAACTCCTCATATAAGACACCATACTGGCAAACATGGGTTCCCTTTCTCTCAAGATCTTGTTTATGACAAAGTGCAACACATAAAAGACTTCAATTTATAATCACTACCATGAAGTAGTTGGCTTATTTTACAGACCAAGTAGGAGGAAGTAAAGAGTATCTCAGGCAATTCAATGCATTTATATCCATTACATATTAACTCATTACATATCGATCATAGAAGGAATCAGTTGCTCAGATTAAATCAATCTCCAACAGGGTAAGGTCATAGACTTGTGCTATTAACTGCAATCAGCCACTTAAAAAGAGGATACCAGCAGAACAGCTAAGAAAACAGGTACACCTTTTATTGATAACCTATCCCATAAACATTTCCCGTGGAAATGTTTATGAAATTCCAAATGTTTGGAAATGTTCACATAAAACCACAGCTGAGTTCAGACTGCAGCACCACACAGCACACGCATACATATATATATGCACACAAAAAACCCCTTCCAAGTTTCAGAGTGCTGTCCCACACTATAATCTAGCAGCCTCTCCTCCCCACAAGCAGCTTCTTCCTGATAAAGAACAGCTCTTCCTGACAGGAGAAGATTCTGCTGTTGAAGCAAAGATTGCCAAAAAGGAAGACACGAGGCTGTGCAGCTCCAGCCCTCCTGCATGGCTGAGCCCTGCGCATGTGGAATCAACATTTCCTAGCAGGAGCCAGCACAGGGCAAGCCAGCGGCAGGGAAATCTGAAACCTACCTTAGGGAAAAGTAATTAATCGTACTTTAAAGAAAAGTGAGAAATGAAAAGCCAAGTTGGTATAGAATTTAAGCTAGCCACTGTTGCAAATCATAACTCAACCAGCTCACACTGCTGCAAGCCAGAGATCTCTGATCTAATCGAAGTGAATAGCTTGAAGTGCACTGCTATTAAGAGAATGAAAGCTCCTGCGTCTCAGCTTCAATATCTGTGAAACAGAAGTAATAGTGTTTATCCACCTTAAGGAGATAATAGGAGTAGTTATGTTCGTACAGAAACGTGATCATGTAAAAAAGCACTGCGGTATGAAGGTTCTAAGTATTATTATTAGGTGTGTGTTTTGGTACTCCAGAAATAAAACTCAATTCAAGCTCTTCTATTTCTTTGACACTTGTAACAGGCTTCCAATGTGGCAGAAAAAACCCTGCTCAAAAATAAACAGCAGAATAATGAGCTTTCCTTATTTAATTCACCAAATCGGCACAATAAGCTCATGTTTAAACAAAAAATGAAAAGGAAACTTGCTGCTGTGCCAGAACAGCAGCACAATCAATTTTAATTAGCATTGCTCATTGTGGGAAATGATAAGGTATCAGTCATAGTAATTGGTGGTGTTGACAATTAGTCAAAGTTATTAACATCTCAAGACCCAGGATAAAAAAACCTCGCTGAATTTTAAGTATCTGGAGAAGGCTTGCTTCAAAATTCCCAATTTTCATACAGTCTGAAAACACTGCTTAGATTTATTATTTGTTAGTTTTCCATCAGAGCACAAGCTCCGTAATAACGCAACCAACACAAATGTCACCGGTGCTTGATCAGTATGAGTTTTCCACGGAGATCTGCTGCGAATGGGGCTCCCTGGCTGGTGAGCACCATCACATCCTCACTTCCCCCTTCTCTCCCTTTGTTTCCCTTCACCTGCTGTGGATGCTCATCCCAGATACTATCTTGTTAGACACATGAGGACCAAAACGGATCAGGAGAGGCTTGCGGCCAGCATAAGTGCTGCCAGCTCTGAGCTGGAGCATCTCCAAACCCTGCATAGTCCCATCTAGGAAAATAAGCCCTTCTACACATAGAGCTAGGGGAATGATGGCCATGTAAGCAGAAACAACTGCCACTTGTAGATAATGCCCAGACCACATCTTTTAATGGCCAGTATCAGCAATTCCTCAGGCTTCTTAGAAACTGGGGTATAAGTCAAAGCGCACGCCAAGTCACCAGCCACAAAATTGGGCACTTGAGGGCTTTGACATGCTCCCACTTCGACCTGGGCAGCCGCAGTGACCATCCTGCCTGTGTTTGCTATCTGACTTATGCTGAAAGAGAATCTGCACAGGCAAAGGAAGTCAGTGACTGTATTAATCAGCTGAGCAAACCAGATAGCCCACTTATATGGTTCAGATTAGAAATGACACAACGATTTCTGCTGTTTCAGTAAGGTGAACTTACAAACACAGCTGATGCTAAAAAGGCAGAACAAGAGCATCATCAATTGAACCAAAAAGCATTTAGTTAATATGAAGTTAATCTGACCGACTGCCCTGGGAAGACAATTGTTTTCTGCTAGAGGAATCTCAGTGACTACATCCCACTTCCCACTGCCTTCTGTACCTTTACTGTAAATGAAGATATATATAATACAGCAATAGCCATCCTTCTGGTGTAAGTAGGTGTTACAGTTTAAAATAGCAGAGGTGACATGTATTACTCATTTGTTCTTTTACTCGCTTTAATGCATTTGTATGGAAATTAAAAGTCAGGTAAAAATAGCACCTCTTCTCCTAGCACTTGTATTTATCGCACTGTCATGGCTCTTCTTCGGACCCTGGGCTATTACCACTCCCAAACAGACGCAGCCTTTCATGCAACAGAGTATGCGAGAGTGCCACAAAGAAATAAATCCTGTCTGCCAGATGCTGTCAAGCAGCACCATGGCATAACTGCCAGAGAGCACGGTCTTAAAAGAAACTCTTCCAAACCCCAACTGAGATTCAAAGCAAAGAAGCTCTGATTTAAATTCCCCCCTCAGCCACCGGCCTGGAGCAGCAGCGGGGCTCTGCCACTGCGTCCGCAAGATAAACACCATTTTCAAGGTCAATTTCCTATGACCAGTTGCTTCATTTCTCATCATTTTCTGTCCAACTTCATAGATCACCACTTAAAATTGATTTATTCTTTCCTTTTCCAGCATTACTTTGCACTTCATTTAAGGGGGGGGGGGGCTGGTTTTTTTCCTCTCTCCTGTACAAATGCGCTGTCATAAGACGATGAGGCTCAGCTGGGTTTCAATTGACTAAAATGACTGCTCAGTAAAGCAGCGTGTTATAAAAGCTAAACCAAATCAAGAAGCATCTTCCAACCATCTTCCCCTCTCTTCCCTACTGCTAGAAATATTGTTTTTAAGATAGCATCTTGAGCTTTTACGTTGCGGAGCTTTGATTGTAAAGAAATGTTTTAATAGCCCCTAATAGAAAACAAAAAGTTGTATTTAGGTCTTCCCAGGGCTTGAGATTCCTTCTGCAGGCCGGTAGCATTCACACTTTAGATCAGATTAAAGCTGACAGAGATGAAACTGCGCTGGCCCACATCCTTGGGCTTGCTCCAGGGCCTCTCATCTGCATTTCATCGTGATGTGAGCACATGTTCCCATCATTGGTACACTCATCTGCATCACTCTGAATGTTAATCACAGGCTAACCCAATTTCTTCAGCAAATTTACTACTTACTGTTCATTAAAGTTCATAAAACCTAACACGAGCCTGAAATACGCAGAACAATCTTAACAAGTAGTCCTTAGCCACACGGTAATCCAGAGGTGGCAATGTAAGCCTGAGGAGCTCCTCCTTTGAAGGCAGATGCCAAAATCTGTCAGATGTTCTCCAGGGAATACAAGGGGGAAAAGGAGGCAATGAGATACCAAGAGCTGTCGTAGCCCTTTAGAAGGCTCTAAACCTGGCATCTTTATAGGACCCAGATTATCCAAACACACACAGAATTTTTGTAGAATCATCTAAAGTCATTCATTCAGCAAATGGGGAAGAAATATCAAGGATGAAGGCAGAAAACCTGTTTAGCTCCCCTGATCTCACCAACACTTGCAAAACACCAACTATAAAGCACATTCACAGCCCTATTCAGCCTGAGAAGGCAGCTGCTGCGTGTAGAAATGAAGCCTACCTGAAGTGCCTGCACCATTGGGGGACCACAGCTTCTGAACGGCATGGCAATACAAAGGGAATGAAACCAAAATAAGAGGAGTTCGGTGTAGAGCACTCATGAGGAGCATTTCAGGCAGCATGCGCCACAGATAGTAAATGCTTTCCCGGCATCAGGAAGAGCGGGCTTTCTGGATGATGTCGTGAGCAGTAAAATCTGACAAGTGACATTTAATTGCATTAACCTCTGTGATTTACTAATAAAGCATGGCAAGAACATGCTCAAACACTCATGTGCTTGAAAATAAGCACAGGCTTAAATGCTTAGCTGAGCAAGAATTAAAGAAGCCTCATTTGTGTTTTCCACGTTGCAAAGATGCAATCTAATGTATTCTAAACAACAGCCAGAGTAAACATTAACATCTACCTCCCCAATGAACTCTGCACGTCTGAAGTTATCTGAATCTCCTACACCAGTTCCTCAAAACCTCGGGAACACACATGAATCCAAGCCTCCAAGATCCCAAGTGGAAACTGCTAAAATCCTCCAAAGGACATTATGATGGAAATATTCAATCAGATGATGCTACCATCAGAATAATGAAGCCTTTGGAGGATTTGCTTTATCGAGTACAAAATAATTCTGAGAGACACTTTAAAGGAAGAAACCGTGTCTGTGGGAAGAATCATGACCGACTTTTGCCAGAAAGATTATCCTGCAAGCCACAAAACGTCACCTCTGAGGAGTCCAACATCAGCTCTGTTTCTAGGCTAAAATTACACGTCACTAAATATATAAACACCATTTCTGCACAGCTGTGTGAATGAAAACACATCTGTCGGGAAAAGACATTACAGATGTTTATTCGCCGTTCTTCAAAATTCCCATAACCGTAGAATGAATCCGGGCTGAAATCAGAAATTTGCACTCTCCTTTAATTAAATCAATTTGCATTTTTTTTTCCAGCTGATTAAATAATAGAAAAGCACAGAGGCAATGGCGGGTTTTGTGATTAAGGGACGGGACGAAGACCCGGGAGAGCTGAATTCAATTCCTGCTCCTACCGTACACTTCCTCTATGACCTTGGGCTTAATCTCTTTGTGCCTCTGCTTCCCCATCTGCTGAAGACAGAGAGTATCACACTCTCTCTCATAGTCTCTACCTTGTCTATTAGATTGTGAGCTCTGCAGGGGCTGTCCCTGCCCATGGCACGGGGGTTGGAACTGGATGATCTTAAGATCCTTTCCAACCCTAACTATTCTATGATTCTATAACTACCTACTAGTGCAGATACATGAGCTGTGCGGGCCTAAGCCTCGCAGGGTGAGGTTTGCTGCACAGATGTGGCCAAACCTTTTATGACATTCTGTTTTTCATATCCTAATCCCATTTCACAGGGCACGGTGTTACACAGTGAAGCGTTTTTTGCAAGCAAGGCTGAGGTGCAACCAAAGGAGAGTGTTCAGCCTGACTTTAATAGTGCCTATAAAAGGGCCCAATGCAAGAAAGGACGTAGAGCTGTCAGAGCAAGTGTAGAGGAGGCCACAGAGATGCTGCGAGGGTTGGAGCAGCTCTGCTCTGGAGCCAGGCTGAGAGAGCTGGGCTTGCTCATCCTGGCGAAGAGAAGGCTCCTTAAGGGGAGACCTTAGAGCAGCTCCAGCACCTAAAAGGGTTTACAGGAAACCTGGAAAGGGGCTTTGGACAAGGACTGTAGGGACAGGACAAAGGGAAATGGCTTTAATGACTTTAATCTGCCAGAGGGGAGATTGAGATGAGCTCTTTAGCATGAGTTCTTCCCTGCAAAGGTGCTGAGGCGCTGGCACATGGTGCCCAGAGAAGCTGTGGCTGCCCCATCCCTGGCAGTGTTCAAGGCCAGGTTGGACACAGGGGCTTGGAGCAACCTGCTCTAGTGGAAGGTGCCCCTGCCCATGGCAGGGGGTTGGAATTGGGTGAGCTTTAAGGTCCCTTCCAACCCAAACCATTCTGTGATTCTCTTCCATGATTCCATGAAAATAGCCTGCAGCTCTCCATCAGGACAGGGCTGCAGCTGAAGCTGGCAGAGAGATCACAAATGCAGCAAAGAAAACAGGAATTCATCTCAGCAAAGAGACTAGATCTTAATGGAATTATTTTAGAGCACAATAAAACACAAGCTGTCTTCATCACCACTATTACTCTTGCCTGGCTAGACTGCAAGCATATCGCATCAAATCGACGGAAGGAAAATTAATATCTTCAAAAGGATGCAGTTCAACACATAGCACACAGTCCAGGCCCCACAGTGATAAGTTTCCTGAGAACGATCATCATAAAAACCCCAGTGGTTATAAGAGACTGTGAAATTCATCATATTTGTTGTTTCGGGGTTGTTTTTTTAATTGACCCAAAATAGAGTGTTGAAATAGTATTTCTAGCGACGCTGTTTCAGAGGATTAACAAACCATTATATACTGGGGTTTACATAATGGAATCAGCAAACAGGCATCAGCAAGTAATCTTCTGCCTCTGCGAAGACTAACGTGTAATTGCCAGAAGCACCAGGGGAATTTCTACCTTTTGTTAAAGCTTCAGGAGGTGACTGGCATCAAATTGGACAGAAATACAGAACACAATGATCACTTGGAGGCATGAAAGGTAATGGTTATTGTTTAATACAATAACATAACTTTCACTACGGTCGGGAGCTAAAGCCTGTGTATTGATTTGCAGATGCAAGTGCTAACTGTTACTATGCAGAAAATTACAAGAAAAAACCAGAAAGCTACGGAATGCTATGGACAAAGAGAGTCATGATAGGCAAGATGAATTTTGTGAAGCAAATTTTCTTCATGGAGCCCTTTCACTGATACAGCAGCAGTTTAATTCCATAAACAGATAGCTGTGATCAGACAGTTGATAGGCATTATATTTCCCTAAGCAATTGCTTTTCCATTAAGATGCTTACATCAAACCAAAACATGATGGGAGAAAGCAGAACATGAACAATAAATATCAGAGCAAAACCCAGAGATGTGGCAATCTAACAAAACTAAACCAAAGGCTATGTCTTTATAGAACAAACGCATTCATGGTGTTACAGTGTGAGCAAGCATCAGAAGTGGAATACCACAAAACACCTCCTTATATGTGACCATCTTCAGGTTCAAGGCAATGGGAATCTGGATGCTTACCTCCTAGGGTGATAGCTTTATACACATAGCATGCTAGTGCCGGAGGATCACACTGATCCTACCACGAGGAATTGTCTTCAAGAGAGAAGCACCGGAAAGAATACTTAAACACAGATCCCAAAAGCTCTAAAAGGATTACTGCAGTGCTCTTCCAGCTGATTTCTCTAAAAGGCAGCTATTGGCACCCAGAGAGGGAAGAAAATAGCTGTAAACACTGTACAGCCTCATGCTGTACTCGAGCCTCAACATGTCATCCTACTGCAGACGACACCTTTACAAAGTTCACACTGTAATCTAATGGACTTATAGCCACTACACCTGACAGAAGAAGTATACATGCTGGATTTGGCTCTTCCCATTCCTTTACCCCCTTTTAATACTTGCATTTAGATCCTGTGGCTAAAGGAACTGCTGACAAAAACAGCACTTGAAGACAGATCATTGCTTTTCCTGTTTTGAAAGCAATGACAAGCAGTGCAGAACATGCCACCATGAACATCCACACCCAACTTCTGCAGAACTCCTCTCATGTTCAGGTATGTAACGGAAGACAAAAAACACCAAGTGGGATCCTCACTATGGATTAACAGATTTCTCTTAACTGATTTATTAGGAGGTTCAAAATGTCCTAACATGTTCATGGAAGATTGGAGGCCACCCTGAGAACGCTTCTGGGGAGTGTGAAAGGGTGACAAAGAAACGTGCCTGCCCCAATCACCGTGACAGAACTATCCCATACACATTGATTTAATTGACAAAAATCAACATTCTCTGTTGTTGCACTCTCTGTACTTTTGTTCTTTTAAGTTCATCACTCCAAACAGTGAAGCTAAAACCTGTGCTGTATCTACTGAGGGACATTAACAAGGAACCCATAAGATCTGTAGAATCCCATTCCATACCAAACAATCTCTGCATGCTCATAGCAGGGTTTCCACTCTTCCATAAAACTGGAAGAGCACAAATGCTGAGGCCAACTGCCCCAGCACTCTAGAGAAGTTATACAGTGATCACTGCTGCTCAAGATGTTACTGCTGGGGCTAGAGCAGCATCCAGAGATGACAGTTAAGATGCATGCTTTTACTCAACAACATATAAAACACATGGTAAAAGATACTTCTTGGGGACAGGGAAGCACTGGGAGGCAAAAAGCTAAAGGCAGTGTCCTGGCAAGGGGTGCTCAGGAGGAAGCTGCTATGGAAGAAATGCTTTAAGCAAGAGGAGGCGCAGGAGAACCTCGGTAGCTAAATGCAGAGAAATGAACTATCAATAACTTTAAAAGCTGAGATCAGATGATCCTGTCCAACCTGGCAGAGAAGACTAGCCCATATCCTCATGAGAAACTTCAGGTAAGAAGCTAATTACAGCTAACTGTATAAGATGCCATAATCAATCACAACACTGCTAAGAATAGCATCACAGTGCTAGAGTGGAGGCAGCCTTTTGCAGTGGCTACTTTCTCCTCAACTGCTGCAGAAGAAAAGATTTTTGCTTGAAAGAACTGTGGAAGAGTTGTGGGTCCCATGGCTGAACCTCACCAGTCTGCTGCCATTGCACAAGCTTTTACCACTGTGATTCTGTTACAATAATCCATCACAGGAGCTTTGCTGGATAACTTTGCCCTTCAGTTTTCAGAGCAAATCACACACAGAGGTGCTGGCCAAACCAGAAAGCCATTCAAAAGCAATGTGAAAAAGAAAAAGCAGACCACTAAAATAAATGCAATTCCTATTAATAAAGCTTTTAGACTTCTATCAGGACTGAGAAGTCAGGTGCAGGATAGAAAGCAATGCTACGTGTAACATACTGCTTCCAACCTTATTATGCTGTAGCACATCTGTATTGCAGCAACATCTCAGGTAGGAAGTTGTAGCGATATTGATAAATTATATTCTGTCCACATCACTGGGGTGCCAGTAACGTTTCAAAATGCCTGGAGGATCAGTGGGCAACTCTCATAATGTATATACATATAAAAGAGAAATCTTGTTTTGCCTCCCTAGAGATGGTTTTCTCTTCTAATGGAGTGTGGTCAGAGGGACTCTGCTTAATTCATGCGGTTAACTCTTGATCTTCATCACTTCACAGTTTTTGTGCTAACTACAACATAGAGAGGCCATTAGGCAGTAAGACTGAGATTGTCTTTTCTTACTTCATGGATTATATAGAAGGAATGGGAGCAAGTTGGGCTCATTAGCATATGTTTAAAGAGTTCATGGGGTTGGCAGTAGCAGAAAGTACCCAGCAACCAGCAGAGACATTTAATTCTAAACCTTGCACATCAGCATTAAAAGGAGTATCTCTGTTTCTCACTGTTACATCATTAAATGAACCAGAAGCAGCTAAGAGAAGATTGGGGGGGTGGATTTTGAAGTGCTGACAACAGAGAACCATTTGAGCTTCAAGAAGGATAACATGAACTTTAATTATTGTAACACACTAACTGTTAAAGTACTTATTCCCCTTCAGTGGAAGGAACTAGTGTTAAAACGTGTACCTCAAGTCCCACAGTTCAGCCAGGCATTCGTGGAACAGGGCTGAGTGTTTTGGGAGCACAGGGAATGCCACTCCATCCCGGCAGCACCATGACCACCACAGCTTCTTACTGAATGTGATTTTGGGCTGCCACATGCAAACCCCACTCTTGAGGGAGCCCAACAGGCAGTGCAAGCATCTCTCCAGCAATCTCAGCTTCCCCATCCAAAGAAACCGAGCCACGAGGGCTTGCAAATGCAAGTGGGTTCAAGCAAGACTGAAGGCTGTCTTCATGGGGTGCCATTCCTGCAGTGAGGTGGCCAAGCAGCACATCAGCCTGCTCTATATCTCTCCCAGTTTGCAGCTAGGCCCATTAAGGCTGATTTGGAAACACACCACGGTGCTCAGCATCAGCCTCAGGGTATTTCAGAGATGGCTCATCTCAGAGGAGCAACCTCTCATAGACCAAAGGGATGGAGAGGTGAGAATAGCAGGAGTTTCAACTACTTCCACCTATCTATGCTTAAAGACCTATAACTTTAATTTCAGCTATTATATGACCTTCAGGTACCACTGTCCAAAGAGAGAGGGGGGACTGAGAAGTCTCAACTATGATCAGTAAGGAATATGTGGAGGTTATGAAAACATGTGGGAAGGGGCAGCAAAAGGCTCTCTTATGCCTCCCTGCTCCCCAGCCTCCTTATCCATGGATGACAGTCCCAGCCTGGGGCTGAGAGCAGCAGCCACGCTGTCCCTCCAGGACCACCAGCCCACAGAGAGCAGGTCTCTACAGAGACAGTTTAAGGAAAGAAGATGAGTAATGCTATTTTCACACAAACCTCCTGAATAATAGAGTTTACTGTAACTAAAATGCTGGGAAAAGCATAGGGCTTTTCTGCTCAATTCACAGAGAATTTGCATTCTGCTCCTTGTATCTCCCCCCCTACACACACATCCAGAAAGCGAAACCTTTCACTTAAGGATGCGAACCTGCTCTCACACAAGGCAGGCTCCGGGTGTGTGCTGTGGGGCAGGGGGAGAGGCAGGGCAGCACAACAGGCCCATGCGTGCCTCTGCTGCAAATATCCTCCTTGCTTGGAATTCCCGAGTAATGTCAGATCTCAAGGAACATATGTTAGAAGTGCCCCTGAGCAGTCACAGAATAGTACATTTACAAACAGAGAGAACCGATTTGAATCACTTGCTACATTTGCATGTGGCATCTGTAGGATGCATTAGAATCAAGATGAACATGCACACTGAAGTGGGGGGGGGAATGACAGGCAGGGAGAGCAGCTCTGTTGGCTGGGGAGCAGCAGCAAAGGATGTGCAGGGAAATAGGAATCCGCCACAAAAGCTGCCCAGGGACAGAAGGATTTGGGTGCCCTGGCAGCTGGTGAATGCTGGGTAAATGAAAGGGTATTCATTGCCTCTGCAGAATACTAACCTCAGTGTGAGCAGTATTACAGTCCTTCTGAAAGCAGATATTAATCTTGTGCCTAAGCAGCTGGCAGAGATCACCCGTGGGCTCACAGGGATGCATTGGGCATCCTCTCAAATAGACCCACACCCTTCCACTTCTTCATCACCTTTACTCATGAAGAAGTTCAGTTCAAAGAGCAAAACAAGGGAGGCAAAGCCCCCTCAGACATCTTTTCAAGCTCATTTTATACAGTTATTGTTTATAATGAAATAGAGAAGGTTGGGGGGGGGGGGGGGTTTTGAAAGAGTTGTTTTGGAGGAGGATGTAGCTGCAGGCCAGTGAACTGGAGAAGTATTCACCACTGTCAGTCAGAGACAGGTGTGCTGGGCAGAAGGGTGTTGGGATCACCATGTGAGAGCTGGAAAATGTGGGAATGCAGTTATAATAGGCAAATCCATTCTGGGACAGATCACGAGGGAATGGTTAATGCACTGTTATCACTGAGTAGCATGTGACCTTCTCTGGTCTGCTGTACACAGCTTTTTTTGTAAGGGCCAACAGCCTTCAGGGAAAGCAGACTTAGCTCAGTATAGCGTAGGGTTACTAGGCCTGGTGTGAGACTGGAGAGCAGAGCTAGCAAGGACATGTTGGTGTTTTTAAATGTAGAGGAGGATAAATTCCATTGGTATGTATTGGACAATGGTGGAAAACTGCAGTTTGCATAGAGGGCTGTTTAGTACAATACATAGTTACTATCTGACCATGAATAAATATAGGCTGGAAGTTGAGACTTTCATACGTCAAGCAGGAAGCTATGGAACAGAAGCAGGGCAAACAGCCCAAAAACTTTGAGAGGGAGCTTAATAAACTCTATTAACAGAGTGGCATTACGTGTGTGCTTTTGATAGCAGTATCAGAGCTCCCTGGACATAAAGACTCTTTCTTAATCCTCTTTGTGTTCTTGGTGGTAAGAGGAAGGTTGGAAAGTGGAAAGGGACTTCAACTGAGTACTTACACAGTGAGAAATAACCATGGTGCATATGGGAGGACACCTAATGAGGAGCAACTCTGTTATCTTGTTCTAGCTCTTCTGTTTGTTCTTCCTGCTGTGTTTGGCTGCATAGTCCTGTGCTTCAACAAATTCTTAAAGTATGGACTCAGTCCTACAAACACTTGCCCCTGGGACTCCTGCAGTAATCACTTCAAAGGGTCAAATCCTCAGTGACCTGCTAAGTCATAAGTGGAGATCTGTTACAGATCAAGAGGACTGTGGATAAAGCACTCTATAGACAAATAGGAACAGCCTCATGCTCACAGGCCCTTGTTCTCATGGGGGACTTCAACCACTTTGATATCTGTTGGAGGGATGGTACAGCCCAGCACAAGCAATCCAGGAAGTTCCTTGATTGTGTGGAAGACAACTTTTTCCTGCAAGTAATAGAGGAGCTGACAAGGAGAGGTGCCATGCTTGACCTCGTGCTCACCAACAGGGAAGGGCTGGTT
>JANRGW010004256.1:54698-74447 GCA_024733675.1 Psilopsiagon aymara | reverse complement strand
GCATGCCTTCCAGGAGAATCCACTCCAAGATTTTGCCAGGCACAGAGGTGAGACTGACTGGTCTGTAGTTCCCTGGGGCATCCATTTTCCCCTTCTTGAAAATGGGGTTATATTTCCCTTTTTCCAGTTTTTGGGAACTTCACCTGACTGCCATGATTTTTCAGATATGATGGACAGTGGCTTAGCAACTTCATTTGCCAGCCCCTTCAGGACCCGCAGATGGATTTCATAAGGTCCCATGGACTTGTGTACATCAGATTCCTAAGATGGTCTTGAACCAGATCCCCTCTTACAGTGGGCCCAGGGTCTTCATTCTCACAGTCCCTGTGTCTGCCTTCCCAGACTTGGGTGGTGTGGTCAGAGCATTTGCCAGTGAAGACCAAGGCATAGAAGTCATTAAGAACCTCAGCCTTTTCCAAATCCAGGGTAGCCAGTTCTCCTGATAGCTTCTGGAGGGGGACCATGCTGTCCCTAGTCTGTCTTTTATTTGCTATGTACATATAGAATCCCTTCCTGTTATCCTTACATCCCTAGCCAAATTTAATTCTAACCGGGCCTTTGCTTTCCTAACCTGGTCCCTAGCTTCCTGGACAACATCCCTGTATCCTTCCCAGGCCATCTGTCCTTGCTTCACTTTTTATAAGCCTCTTTTTCCTTTGAATTTTCCTTAGCAGGTCTCCTGGCCCTCCTGCCACACTTCCTTCTAGTTGGGATGCAACACTCCTGAGCTTGTAGTAGGTGACCTTTGAATATTTTTTTAACAAAAAGAAAGTTCTTTGCCACATCACTAGATGAAAAAGAAATAAAAGGTCCCTGGGTGGGACATGAAGGACTGACAAGGGAAAGGCAGATCAGAAAGAAGCCTCCATTAATAAACCAAAGAGGCTAAACAAAGGGCAGAACATAAAAAAGTATTTTCAGTTTTGGTGCAACATCTGTGTCAGCAGACATATTGATTGTGCTGATGTACCAGAAAAGATTGTCTGAAGTTAGTGGATTTATCTGGTTTCAGAGGAGCCTAAAGAAGGGCTTATTTAGGTGGAGATGGTTGTGCCCAGAGGACTGTGATTACAGCCGAATAGCTGTCTGCATGCAAATATTCTCTCTAGACTGAAGTTGCACCTAATGGTGCTCCCCACAGGGTTCTGGCCTTCTCTTTGTTCAGAGCTTAGCATGTGTCTCACATGTCCTGCTTCTTTAGGTTTCCCTTCCATGAAAGCGGGGTAGGTTTGGAAAGAGCAGGCCAGTTCACACCCAGGCCTCACCCTGCTTGGAAGCAAAACCCCAGCCATGACTTGAAGCCATGCACAGGGGCTCAGGTCCAGAAATAGACATACCCTGTGTGCTCCACAGGCATGAAGGACCTCCTGTATTCCCAGAACTGCTGTGGGAAAAATCATCAATTCATGGGAAAAAGGTGAGATTCAATTTATCTTGCTTCAGATGTCTACACTTGTACAGTTGAATCCTTTTTCTACAATCCTTTTTTGCTTAAGGAAAATAAGCAATTCTCTGTTGGCACTTCTCTTATTGCAACTTAAATGACCAAATTCAGAATTACATGTAATCACAAACTCTGCTTATTTCTCCCCAATATCTCTAAGGAGAATCAAGATGGTAACTGAAGTAGAAGCTTTCACTGCAGCTGTAATGCTGGGAGACATGAGCCCACATACAGCGCTTGGGTGTATTAGTTACTCCATGCTGTGGTACGTTTACCATGGATACAGCCTATGACTGAAGCCAGAACTGGACGAATTAACTTTGGTTTTGAAGCATCATAAATTATGATGGAACTTAACCCCTGATCTAAGATTTTCAGGGGTTTTTTTTCTATATAGAAAAGGTAAAAAGAATGAATAAATTGTAAATCTACTCCCAAAACAATACCTAGCCTTACCTAATATCTCTGTATAATCAAATCTATAAGTTCACATATACTGTCATCTTCTTGGACTCTTGGACTTTGGCATTTTAATTAGCAGACATAGAAAAGTCATCATGGTGGTTGGAAGTTGTCTGACACTTCTGCTTATCAGTTGTTTCCTTATTTTTTGTGGAAAAAAAATAGAAAAAAATAGAAGATACATACCAATGACTAAATATTTAACTTACTATGTAAATCAGTTGATATAAATGATTAAAAAAATAAAGATAGCTCCTCAGCTTGAGTTACTGATCAGTCTTTAAAAACATGGAAAAGGAATAAGGTAAAGAGGAAGAAGAAGCACTTTGAGGCATCCTGTAAGATCTGAGCCAATAAGCAGGAATTCCTGCATCCAAAACTAAACAGGGAGATCTGCAACCCACTTTCCAAATTGAAATGACCAAGTCCCTCAGCTTTATGAAAAATGTGTTTAGCACTGGGATCTTCACTGAGACTTTCAAAGTATCATAGAAGAAAAGGCATCATGTTTTTCCCATTTCACAGCTATGTGAGGGAGAAGTGTTATATCTTTTTAGTTACCTTTGTCTGCATCAGCTGCATAGGATCAGAGAATGATTTAGATCAGGGTTGTCTGCATCAGCTGCATAGGATTAGAGAATGATTTAGATCAGGGACGCTTGGATTTCGATTACCAGATCTTCACTTCTGTGTTTTCATTTGATGGGATTATAAAGATCAGCTTGGTTTTGAGAAGAATTCCCAGGGTTAGTTAGCTGAATTCAGACAGCAGAGAACTTTTGGATCAGGACTGCAAAAGCTAATTGATTTGCTGGATCACAAACCTCTGCACAGCATGGAATATATGCTGGATGTTATAGTATTCTTCCAAACATCCTTCCCTGACCTGTTTTAATAGCTGCCTCTGCACTAGGAGGTTCTTACAGCTTTATCAATTGCATGTCATTCTGAGTCACGCTGATGATCAAAACAGTTATAAAGGAAAAGACCTGATAGAAAGCTGACCCTAAAACTGTGGGGCTGACTTTAAGTTCAATGACATGTGATGGGCCTGTCATCTCCAGCTCATGTTCTGGGGATTTATTTCTGTCTAATGATTGCTAACAAATTATCCAGGTGTACTTTCAGAGCTGCATCTGCACTTCCTTATTTCCAGTTTCCTTCTTTAGCTTTATTAGACCAACAGGTATGCATACTTAAAAAAAAATCAAACCACCAAATATGAACATTTAATCAGAAACATCAAGAATTCTTTTCCCCATTCCTTGTCTTCAGGAAAAATATATTGACTCTGTCCACTGATTCTTAAGCTTGCCATTTTTTCTGACACCTCTGGAGGAATATTACTTCTCCCCATTCCTCAGGTTAGAATTACTATGAATTAATCTTGTGAGTGCTAAATAATGCTGAATTAGGACAGTTTACATCTAGGTTACAAGATTGAAAATACTTTTTTGTGTTCTGCCCTTTGTTTAGCCTCTTTGATTTATTAATGGAGGTTTCTTTCTGATCTGGCATTACCTTGTCAGTCCTTCATGTCCCACCCAGGGACTTTTTATTTCTTTTTCATCTAGTGATGTGGCAAAGAACTTTTTTTTGTTAAACAAACACAGAGGAAAGGATTTAGGATTGTCATATAAAACCTGTGTTACTCAGTTTTCAATATCTCATTCAACTTCTCACAGCTTTGATATTTTAAGCAGGTATCACAACAAAGGGAAAAGAGGTGACTGGAAAGGTAATGCAGTGTATTAGGCTTGTTAATGGCCCTGAAAGTCCCAAGAAAACTTGCTGAAAGAAGGATCCTTTCCCAGGAGTACTATTTAACTTCTCTCAGGGGGGTTGCCTGGTGAATTAAAACTGGAAAGAGCACATTTAAGCAATGTGACTGCTATCTCAGTCTGTGCTATGTGCACAGCATCATCCACCTTTATTTCTAAACTCTTTTTATTAAAAGATCTATTGCAGAAATATTTCTGGACAATCTGTTTCTTCTTTTCCTCTACTGCTAACTTACTTGGGAAATGTAGAAAACCAGAATAAAACTCCACATTTTTCCCACAAGGACAGAACAAGATCAAGTGAGTGATAAGAATATTTTGCTAGATAATTCCTCTTAGGAGTTATAAGAAATACTCTGCTCTAACACTTCAAATTATGAAGTGTGACAGTACAAAGCAGATTAAACATGTAGATAGAAGAATTTAACAGTGTAACATATGGGAGTCTAACAAGCAGAAAGAGTGAGCTTGCTTTTACATTGTCATTTGGGGTCATGGAAGACCCCAACTCTGATCTATCTTCTGCAGCATGTTCCTTTGTATAATGCAGAAAAGTCAATTCACATCTTAGTTGCCTATCTATAACCCAGTTGATATCACCCTGGATTCACTTAAAAACAGGCAGCAGGTACTGAGTGTTACAGATGCAAAAAGCCTTCCCCTGTCCATGCTTGGGCTAGAGGTAAGGCTGGCAGCAGCAAGAATGCAAGCCCTGCACCTTTGCCCTGGTCAGCCCCAACAGGGCTTCTTGTCTCCCAGAGTCACACTGGGTTAGACCCCTTCCTATTTCCACATCAGAATAATAAGGAATTTGTATAACACCATTCCTACTTCCATGAGTGGGCCACAAAGATAGTTTATTGTCCTCAATTTCTTATTATTTTCCATTTTGGGTCCCCTCTTCAACGATGCACAAATACTGATTGGATTACACCCCAGAGCAGTTTACACATTACTTTTCAGTGCTTATTGACTGAAGAATGTAAACTAAACATTTCTGCATGGATTAGTCTTGCAGAATCTAGTTGCCAGAAGTCAGGGAAGACAGGGGGCATTGCCTCTTCCAACATAAAAAACTCAACAAACTTCTTTTCATGATGTAATTCTGCTCTATTCTGTCTAGACAAACTTAGTTTTGAACATCCATGGAAGAACAGAGACAGAAAGAGCTTGATCCAGGATCCAGCTTTACATCTAAACAATTTGATCATTTAGCTACCACTGAACATAAGAGTTTTGTAGAACTGAGCATTAAATTGTAAACCAGAACCAGAAAAGTACAAGATTGATGGAGAATAAGGGCAACCTGGAGCAGCTTCTCATCACCCTCGATGCACGGTTTGGCTTCCACCAATGTGTCCAACACATATTTCCATTTGAGTGATTGGCTTCTGAAATTCCATGCTCCAGCAGTTTCTTAAATCTCTTTTTTTCATGATTTCTTACATTAAAGATCCTTCACATCTGACCTAAGCATTGAGTGGTTTTGATTAGAGATGCTGCCTGCTTTAACTTTCCAGAAATTCCTTGGTTTGTGTGGCCAGACTACAGAATGGGGCATAATAGAGGGTTTCCAGAGCCCCAGGTCAGTACTGTGTGAGCTATGCTCCTGCAGCACCTGGCCACACTCAGTGAAAGTATTTCACTCCTGAAAACAGTGTGATAAACACAATGCCCCGAAAAACTAACCCAAACAAAGCCCCCAGTGTAAAGGCACTTCAGATCTGTGCCCCTGCCAGCTAATGCTCAACACAGAGGCCAACCACTGATTTCTCAGGTAATGCCATAGGGAAGAACAGTCTTTTTTCCTGTTTGAAAAGAGGTTTTCTGGCAGTGGCAATGACTAGAGTAATTTTTATGTTTTTCTAATATATTTCTAAATGATCCCTTTATTTGAAAATACCAAGGCTGAGTTCAAGGCCAGGTTGGAGAGGGCTTGAAGCAACCTGCTGTAGTGGAAGGTATCCCTGCCTGTGCCAGGGGATTGGCACTGGATGAGTTTCAAGGTCCCTTTCAACCCAAATCATGCTGGGATTCTATGGTTCTATATTATCAAATCTGAGGTATTCCAAGTTTATTGTCATACTTTACATCAACCTTAGAGGTGATGTTTCTGTAGGATTCATTTTCAGTTGTATACTGGGACTCTGGTGGGTCAGACCTATAGGAGTAACACCTTTGAAGCCATTTTCCTCAATTAAAAGAAAAAAAACACACAAAACCCAGTGCTGGGAACATCAAAACTCACTGTTCTAATGGTTGCAGTTTAAGTATTAGAATCTAAACAAACTCCTGACTGAAAAGATAGGTTAGGAAGATTTTATTTATATATGAAGCTTAACAACTAGGCTCCTACTCTCAAATATGCTGTAAAGCACATGAAATGAATTTCTGGCACAAACTAAGACTCTGCAGCAGAACTTTACAAGATTTTTGATTGTGTTATTCTTTTCAGTATTTGTAGTCAAAATTTTGCCTGGACATATATTTTTGTTGATGAACAGAAACCAAAGCCTCAGTATTCAGTGAAAAAAAAAAAGAAACCATCTTGTCTTAATATTTTTTTTTAATTTAAGAATTCCTTTTTGTTTTCCCCAAAGAATTAAGCCTTTATAAATTCAGAAACATTTCATCTTCCATACTTTTTTTTCTTCTTAAAACCAGAAAATTTGCCTTCCTGTAGATAAGGAGTATCTTACCATTCTTTATAACAGTCACAGTCCTACTTCCTTTTTCTGATTATGATTTTTTTAATGATCACATATGTTTTGTACTGCACTTTATGAAGGTGTAGTACAGTTCATGTAAGGGACAGCTGCCAGGAAGGAAAATTCAATTTAAGCAATATTGCAGGCTCTGATCAATGCTTTGCCCTTTCTGGTTTGGAACCTACTGACATTCAGTTGCATACCCTCATCCTGCTTTACACTAATGAGTAAATATCTTTTTCCAAAAAAGCAAAAAACAAGTGATTATGAACTATTGCTTTTATGAATACTGCTCCTCTGTCAATTTTCAGGTTTTCTGTAGCAGATCCCCCTCTGTGTGTTTACTCATTATTCCCATATTTCATGAAAACTGCATTTTTTTCACAAGTTTTTTATAAAACCTCCATCAAGAAAACTTAATATTTGCAAGGGCATTCTTTAAAATTGACTGGACCTGTATGCCAAAATGGTATGTTTTCTTGTCCTTACTGGGAGTTTTTGTTATTCTTTTTTGTATACATGTTACATCTAAAAAAATGTTTCTGGCTGTGGATTTGGAACTCAAGGAACTGGCAATCATAGTCATAGAATCAATTAGGAAAAGAGCTTTAAGATCACCAAGTCAAACTGTTCTCCAGCACTGCCGAGGACACCACTAAACCATGTCACTGAGGGCCTCATCTACACAGTTTGTGAACACTTCCAGGGATGGTGACTCCGCCACTGCCCTTGACAGTCTGTTCCAATGCCTGAACATCCTCTTGGGGAAGAAACTGTTCCTAATATCCAGTCTAAACCTCCCCTGGCACAGCTAAAGGCCATTTCCTCTTGTCCTGCAGCTTGTTCTTTGGGAGCAGAGACCAGCCACCTCCTGGCTCCTTCCTCCTTTCAGGTAGTTGTAGAAAGCAGTAAGGTCCCCCCATGAGCCTTCTCTTCTCGAGATTAACCCCCCCAGTTCCCTCAGCCATTCCTTATCAGACTTGTGCTCCAGGCCCTTCACCAGCTCCATTGCCCATCTCTGGACCTTCTCCAGCTCCTCAATGTCTCTCTTGTAGTGAGGGGCCTGAAACACTATAATTTGCTGCTCTGTTAGATGCTCCTGCTTTGTCCCAACACTTTTGTTGGTAGTAAACTCCAACTCTACTGAATTCAACTCAACTATGAAATGCATATTTATAGATTGTTTTGCTGTTACCTTTCAAGATATTTGAAGATTTTTTTCCAAGTTGCAGCTGAAAAGGTCAACAAAAATACTTTTTGTACTAACTAGTCTCCCAGTACCAAGGGGCACACTTGTGTTTCTGATCAGACAAGCAGGGCTGTATTAAAAACTGAATTTGATTAATATACACTTGCATGTATAGGCAAGAGTCCTGTGGCCATCTTAACCTGGGAATAATGGAAGAGGGCAACTGGGAATGGTTTTGCGGCTCCTTGAGGATCTTTCTCTTATTACTGATTGTAATAGAGGATTTCTTTCGCTGCCCCTGTTTGAGAGTTGATCTAGTCTGCCTTACATAATGGTTTATTCCCAAATAGGATATTTCAGCCCTGTGGTCCTCAGAGTGCCCATTGAAAGCACTAATTAGTGATCATTTAAAGTACTTAGGTAATGTTAACCCCAGCACACAAGGGATGCTCTTGAGTCTGACCCCTGATCATTCTGTTTCTTTTTGGAGCTTTGAAGACAATTGAGTTTTGAAGACTGCAGCCTTCCCTTAAAATCAGGGACTAAAAGAGTGGGGACCTAATCTTGAGTCAACCATTCATTCCATCTTTAAAGACATGTTTACTTTTTTCCCCTCTGGATGTCAATTAATAGATTTTAAAGTCAGTGAATTAACCCAATGTGAAAGAGTTTGGAGCACAATTGCATGTGGGCAGAAAATGCTAATTATAAATAATCAGACTCAAAAAGAAAAGGGGAGTGCACCTTAAATAGCTGATGGGAACAGGTTAAAAAAGGAAAGAAGCAGGGGGTAGAACTTTTAAAGCTAGCTTGAAAGTGGTATGTAGAGTTCCATGGAGAAGAGCTCCAGTCAGAAGTATTGATAGGATAGGTAACTTGGGGCTGACTTCTCCACACACTGGGTCAAATACAAGCTGTGATTTCCCTTCATGATTAAAAGATCCTCTAAGAAAGATTCTAATGTATGCTGGATGAAAAAATATAGCCATAAAAATATCTGGAGACCAGTAGGGTAAAGGAACTTCTCACTGGCAACATCTCCTTGCAGTGCGTGCAGTTGTATTCTCAGTTGTAGTAAAGACAGCTTTACAATATTAAAATTATTATCTCTCCTAACTGTGCCTGCCCCAGTGCAGTTGTGTTCGGGTTAGCAGCAGTGGTGTCACCACACGTAGCATCAGAATTTTTGTTAGGTCTAATTCTTCTCACAGATAGTTTAGATGATCTGGCAAAGCTGTACATCAGGTCAAAGGAAACCCATGAAATTCCTGGGAAATTACCCTACTCCAAACTTACTGATTTTCATTACAGACACTTTCCTGTTAAAAACTATGTGATTTAGGATTCATCACTGGACAGGTGTTAGAACAACATCAGGATTTATAGAAATAGAAAAGAAGCCTCAAATATTTTCTCAAAGGCTGAGCTCATACTGAGAATCTCCAAAAGGCAGATGGTCATGAAATGTCCTTGAAGGAGACCTGCCAGACCAGGTGGAAGAGATCCTTTTGAAGAAGAGCACCTGATCCTGTGTGGGAATGATGGAGCCTTCCCATCATTTGTTTAGTCCTCAGGTTTTGACAGTTGCTTTAGCACTGTAACCTTGAGCAGAGTGAGCTTTCTGATAGTTCTTCCCAGATATCTCAGGGTCAGAAGTGTACCATAGTCCAGTGTTTCCTGAAAAAGACTTGAAATTTGAAGTTGAGAAGCAAAGAGGTGAAAACACAAAGTCTGTCCAGTTTCAAGTCAAAGAAGGCATTTTCCATCTCAAAGACATGAAGTATGATCAGGGCAGACTGTTCAACACCTCCATTGTGACAAGGCCATCTTCATACACAAAACTGAAGGAAATTCTGATGGGAATGTGTCCTACATGGAAAACACAAAGCAGTGACTTCTTCCAACCTACCAAAGCCAGCTGATACTGAGATTCTGTTCTCATGCTTTGGGGATTAGGATTTCTGAATATGAGGTTGTACTTAGTTCAGTTTAAAAAAGAAAAAAAAAATCCCTAATGCTTCATTGTTAAGAAGCAAAAAAAAGTGTTAATAGTATTTTTGCCTCAATTATTACTAGATTTCAACATTATTACAGCATCCATCAGAATAATGAACCAATTTGGTAATAACTTCCTCTCAGCATTTATAACAAGCCCTTACACAGCTTCTGTCCATTAAATTTCAGAGAATATGTATTTGTATAATAAATAAAGGACTCTTTCCTTGTGAAGGAATTAATAAAGTAATATTTGAAAGAAAAACTTACCCCTCTAAACCAAATAAATATGCAGGATTATCTTGAAATTAATAAAATAATTGCTATTGTTTGCATGGGGAAAATGTGGCAGCTTTCAAGTTTTACCTAAAAACCAGAATTTTGCTATTCTTTTGTCCACTATGCCCCTGTTTCATTAATGTGCATGTCTGACAGCAGGTTTGAATGCACTTTCTTCTTCTCATCACTGCTGTAGCTTTATTTTCTCCAAAAGTCTATGCTGCTTCTTTAATCCTTTTAATAGGAGAGAGGGATGTGTTAAATATTTTCTTTCTCTGAGTATTAAATGTTTTGCCAGTGCATTTAGAGCTAAAATAAAGGTGTGGAGGGTTTTGATAGAAAGCAGGCTGTTGGGTAAACAGGGCTGCTACTGGAGAAAGAGAGCTGGCATGCCGTAATGGTTGGGAGCAGATAAATGGGAAACAGCTGAAGTACCCCCATGATTTTGCTCATCTGAAGTTCAGCAAACATCTACAAAAAAAAAAGGGGGGGAGTTTTGCTTTTAAAATAACAGACATGACTCAATGGGAGCAGGACCAGTCTAGTAGCTGCATTGTAACTGCCCTAGGAAAATAGTGGATACCTTTAATATCCCAGTGAAATACACAAATACTGGTAAGTCATAGCCAAATGTGAAATCACTGTATAATAGATCAATAATGCCTTTTCTAAACTTTCTGTGCTGAGGAACTGTAAAATGTCAAAAAAAAAAAAAAATTACACAATTTAGAATTACATATATTAAACTCATTTCTGGCCAAGTTTGTCCTTTGGAAAGGATTCAGATGGTTCATTAAATACTCCAATGGTTATTTACAATAGGATTAATTTCTTTCACATTGGAGAATACCTATTATGTTTCTTTAGTTTCTGCTGAAGCAGCTGTCCAATTAAAAGGAATCGATCTTCTACAAAGCTTGTATCTGCACCTAGCACTGTGCAATAACTCCTTTGTATCTGAGAGCTAAGATGTCCTGCAATTATTATCTGTAGAGGTTTGTTGTGGGTTTTCTGGGGGGGAAAGGGACATTAATCATCCAATTTCATAAGGAATAATCTTCTCACTCCACCATAATCGAGCATTCCTTCTCAGACCTCCAGGTCAATGAAAGGGTTAAAAATACTCTATCTTGATCTTTACTGAAATGGTGTTCGGGAATGAAATGGTTGCCAATTTGTTTGCAATGCATTCTGACTGTACGGGAGTTCTTTTTTGCCTGACAGGCAGGTGAGATCAAAGTGGTATAGGACAAAAGGGGCTCAGCAGTGATTTGTCAGGGGACGAAAGGCAGTCCTGTCTGGGAAAGTGGCTGCAGCCCAGAACAAGCCTTCAGATCACTAACAGACTAAAGAAATCATGGCATGAGAAAAAGTACAGCAAAAAAGGTTCAAAGGTCAGTTTTATTTGGTTTGGATTATTGGTGCCTCCTTTTAAACCAAAGAGCAAGGAGGGAGGAAAAAAAGAACAGGCTAATAACCTTTGTTATTGTCCAGAAAAAAAAAAAAAAAAAAAACTCTTTTGTACACTTTTCTTGGGGGTTTTCTGTAATTAAACTGCTGTTGTTAGATCCAGGACCTGATCCTGCAAAGTTTTACTCTTGTGAGTAATTCTCCATTGCATGAATAGTCCTATGGGATTGCTCACGTGAATAAAGATTACTTTCTTTACAAAGAGTTTGCAAGTTCAGGCATTGCATTTGTTAGGGGTTTCAGGTGTATTAGTGTGTGTCTGTTCAGAGATGAGTGCCCTTCTTTCTAAGCACAGATTAGATTTTAATGAGTGACCTGAAAAACATTGTGTCTCTGAAAACTGAAAACTTAAGATGGAACCAAATAGCTCTTTGTAACTGTTTGCATAGTTCTTTGTAACTGCTTGCATTCTATTTCCATCAAATTCAGGTGATTATGACACCCACTGTCCTCTTTCAGAATTATAGACTCTCAGACTGGTTTGGATTGGAAGGAACCTTAAAGCTCATGCAGTTCCAAGACCCTGCCACAGGCAGGGATACCTTCCACTAGACCAGGTTGCTCCAAGACCCATCCAACCTGTCCTTGAACACTGCCAGAGATGGGGCAGCCACATCTTCTCTGAGCAACCTGTGCCAGTGTCTCACCACTCTCACAGAGAACTTTCTCCTACGATCTAACCTGAACTTCTCCTTTTCAAGTTTAAACCCATTTTAATTCAGATGTTTGACTGCCACCAATTAATTTAAGAGGAGCTCTGTGAATTGCCATCTGCTGTAGATCACTCCGAGCAATCACTATCTTCCAAATGTGATTGTGCAAAGAATGTCTTAGTTTCAGTTAGAAACAGATGGCCCTGTTCCTTAATCAGTGAAGGATGCTTAGAGACATGGAAAATGGCAATCTTTATCATAGGAGGAGGAAGCCCCAGCATGGCTCTCTGGAGAGGAGGACACTTGCTGTGATACACACCCTACAAAAAGGCAGTGGAGAAGGAAGGAGGGGAAAGGCATGGTCTGACCAACCCTCCTGTTCTCACAGTAGCCAAATAGCTGAGTCTGAGGTGGTAAGTGCATGAGAATGGGTGCAAGCCTTGTTGGGCAGAGCTTTCTTCCTTCTGAGTGGCGGAAGGCAAGGGCACACAGGGAGCAGAGGAAGCTTTCTTGCTTTTGTACTGCTTTTGGTTTTTCTCTTACCCAAGAATTAGTGTATTTTGGATATGTAATGTCTAGGCTGGATTGAATCAGATTGAATTGGGTAGTAGGCTGAAAATTATATGTCTAGTTTCACTGCCAGGAGGGGAAATGTTACAACTAGTGAGAGAATATGTCTCTAAACTTCTGCTCCACACTGAGGTTACTTCCAATGAAGAGTGGGGAAACAACCAAATAGTCTGTCAAAAGAAAAGGGATTATTTTCTGATCAGGTGCAAGATTTTTCAAGCTCAGGGTAGATTTGTTATCCATGGATGAGTTGTGCATGGTGGGGAGAGTGGGAATTAGAAGGGAAACTGTGCATCCTCTGGCAACTTCTAATTTATCTGAAAAAGCGTCTTTGAAAAGCATTCCTGGATTCCCTTGTGAAGTCTGGTACAGAGATTATTCAAGGAACAACGCTGCATTTCGATGTAGCTGGAGCACAACTCCAGGTAACATCCTCTGTATATTAATAAAGAAGATGCTTCTGAGATAGATAATGGTGCCCTGGAACATAAGGGATACAACTTCTTCATATTAGAATCTACCCTTGTTCATAATGATGAACTACCAGAGAGGTAACAAACCTGAAAGTTTCCAGAGACCTGTGCAATTCCAGTAGTATTATTCAGATTGTCCTGCAGTTTGGGGCTGTGAAATGATCCTAGTTTTATTTCTTCCTCACTGTAGTCCTAAAGCAAGGGTCATCAATTCAGAAAAGTATGGAAATAAGCACATCCAGAACACAGGCTGATTTTCTTGACTCTGCAGATTGCTGCTGTTTTCAAGTTAGAGTCTTGGCAGCCCATGAGCCAAGAACCAAATCAGAATTGGCTGAAGGAGTTGATTTGGACTCAATATTCTATGCACAGTTTGTAAGAAATGATACAGGAGCAGCTCTGGAAATTTTCACTTCGGGTTTATTAAAGCAAATTACTGGATTACCTAGAAATGATTCATAGTAGTAAGGAATAGCCTTTGGGAAAAACAGGTCTCAGACATGAGGATATTGGGGACATTGGTTGATGAGAATTTCACCATGTCCCAGCAGTGTGTGTTTGTAGCCCAGTGTGCTAGGCTGCATCCCCAGACCATGACCAGCAGGTCAAGGAAGGGGATTCTTGCCCTTTGCTTCACTATGGGGAGCTCCCCACTGCAGACCTGCTTTCAGCTCTGGGGCAGCAATCCAAAAGAGACGTGCAGCTGTTGCAGTGAGTCCAGAGGAGTCCACAGAGATACTGCAAGAGCTGGAGCATCTCTGCTCTGGAGACAGGCTGACAGAGCTGGGCTTGTTCAGCCTGGAGAAGAGAAAGCTCCAGGGAGACCTTAGAGTAGATCCCAGTGCCTAAAGTGGCAACAAGAAACCTGGAGAGGGGCTTTGGACAAGGACCTGTAGGGACAGGACAAGGGGGAATGACTTTATCCTGCCAGAGGGGAGATTGAGATGAGATCTTAGACAGAAGTTCTTCCCTGTGAGGGTGATGAGGCACTGGCACAGGTTGCCCAGAGAAGCTGTGGCTGCCCCATCCCTGGCAGTGTTCAAGGCAGAGTTGGATGGGTCTTGGAGCAACCTGGTCTAGTGGACAGTATCCCTGCCTGTGGCAGGGTCTTAGAACTGGATGAGCTTTAATGTCCATTCTAGCACAAATCAGCCTGTGATTCTATGAAATAAGTACCTAGCCTCCTGTAATTCACTAAAGAATGGATTCTGCAAGGCCATCAATACTTTAAAAATGAGCTGAAGGAAAAATTCTGGTCCATATATGTGCACCTAGAAAAAGGCCTTAGTAAATATATCTAACAAGCCACATCTATGGGATGCACTTCACCTATGCTGGGAGTATTTGAGTGTGAAGAAAAAGTTAATCACCTGTGCTTACTAGTCAGATACCCCAAGCAGAGCAAAAACATGGCCAGATTTCATTAGCCAGTAAGAAAAATATCTGAAAGAGATGAGTGAAGTGGGATGAGATGTGCAATAATGTTTAGAGATGGATAAAATAATATTGGCCTTTAGCTCTTGGTTTTGTTATTCTGAGTTTATGACCTTCTGTTACTTAATTTCTAAGGAAAAGGTGATGGCTGCCACAGTATTAATAAGAAAAATACCCACTGCAAATTCACCTGTGTCTTTCAGCACAGCGGAATCTGGCTGTAGATGTTGGTCATACCAAGATTCTCCAGACCTGATGCTCACATGACCACTTCTGTGCACACCATGAGCTCAAGCATCCCCTGAAATGTGGCATATAAGCACTGGTATCTAGGACTGAGTTACAGTATTCAGCAGTGCTGCAGTTGTGCAATGTAAAGACCAGGAAAAAAAATGTCCCTGACCTCTTTTCTTCACCACAGTATATCTCTTTGCCACCAAAAAGCCCTATTCAGTGTAATAATACTCTATTCATGCTAATAATTACTAATTGAAACTAGAGGCTACACATGTTTGGGATGGAGTTATAGTGCTTTACTGTGGTTTTGCAATCCCAGCCTTGTCACATGCAACCCTCAAACCACTTCTGTGTTCTCATCAATCACAAATTATGTCTACACCTTCCTTCTAAGATTCTTCAGGGACATCTTTTCACCTTCACAGGGAAGAACTTCTTCCTGAGATCTCATCAGTCAGGTTAAAACCATTCCCCCTTGTCCTATCCCTACAGGCCCTTGGCAAAAGCCACCCTCCAGATTTCTTGTGGGCCCCGTTAGGCACTGGAAGCTGCTTTAAAGACTACCTGGAGCCTTCTCTTCTCCAGGTTGAAGAAGTCTAGCTCTCTCAGCCTTGATCTGGTGGAACTTCAACATACTTTGCATCATGACCACCTTTTGGACAACATATAACCATGAATGAGATCTTTGGGGAGATGCCCTGCCGTATGATTCAAACCTTGATCTAAAGTGATCTTCCCTAAAAGCAGAAAAGTTTAAATGCAACAATTACTAATCTTCATAATCTTCATCTTATCGAGCAGATAATTCCTGACACTAGGTTTTTAATTCGAGGGACATATGTTCACACATGCAGCATTTCCTTGAGGCAGACCTTTGTGTATTGATCCTGGTGCTTGGGCAGCCCCTTGCCCAGACCTAGGCCTGACCCTTCTGCCTGTCATCTGATTTCGCAAAGTGCTGATCCACCCCCAACTTGGAGAAAGAGAAGTCTTTTATCTTCAGGTAACCCAACTCCCAAAGATTTGCAGGGCTGAGTGGTAACTCTGATTGCAAAAGGAACCAGGGGATAAACTCTAAAAGTAGTAGGAGATTTCTCCGAATAGCACATCTTGGAGGGCAATTCCATCAGGAATATGGTCCAGATATTCCTCTCAGGTACACCACACCTCCCTGTAAATCTACAGAAATGCTTTGAAGCTGATTTCAAAAACACATGCTGAGGAGTAACATAGAATCATAGAATAGTTAGGGTTGGAAAGGACCTTAAGATCACCAAGTTCCAACCCTCTGCCATGGGCAGGAACACCTCCTGCTAAACCATGACACCCAAGGATCTGTCCAACCTGGCCTTGAACATCGCCAGGGATGTAGCATTCACAGCTTCCTTGGGCAACCTATTCCAGTGCCTCATCACCCTTAAAGAATTTCTTCCTCATATCCAATCTAAACTTCCCCTCTTTAGGTTTGAACACATTACCCCCTGTGCCATCACTACAGGCCCTGGTGAAGAGTCCCTCCCCAGCATTCCTATAGCTCCCTTCAGATACTGGAAGGCCGCTATGAGGTCTCCACACAGCCTTCTCTTTTCCAGGCTGAACAGCCACAACTTTCTCACCTTAACATCATATGGGAGGTGCTCCAGTCCCCTGATCAACCTCATGGCCCTCCTATGGACTTGTTCCAACAATTCCATGTCCTTTTTACGTTGAGGACACCAGAGCTGCAGAAAGTACGCCAAGTGAAGTCTCCCAAGAGCAGAGTAACATAAAGGAGAAAAGTTTCTCCCTCAGTGCTCAGGCTTTCAAGTGACAATTGAGACATCAAAGGTGTGAAACGGGTGTACAAATTTGGTCCCCAAGTTATCAACACATCCCATTTCTATTGGTTTTACACTCCTTTGCTTCTCTTCTAGACATCCCCATCTCCCTCTTGGTTAGTTATTTTAGTGTCTTCACTTTACAGTTCTGTATTGGTCTGAATTGAGGTGCTGGAGCAGGTCCAGAAGGCAATAGAGCTGGTGAAGGGCCTGAAGCATAAGTCTGATAAGGAACAGCTGAAGGAACTGTGGGGATTTAGTCTGGAGAAAAGAAGGCTATCAGGGGAACCTTACTGCTTTCTACAACTACCCGAAAGGAGGATGGAGCCAGTAGGTGGCTGCCGTCTGCTCCCAGGTAACAAGGGACAGGGCAAAAGGTAACAGCCCCAAGCTGCTTCAGGGGAGGTTTAGACTGGATATTAGGAACAGATTCTTCCCCAAGAAGGTGTTCAGGCTTTGGAACAGGCTGTCGAGGGCAGCGGTGGAATCACCATCCCTGGAAGTGTTCACAAATTGTGCAGATGAGGCCCTTAGTGCCATGGTTTAGTGGTGGCCTTGGCCACTTTTGATCTTAAGTCTTTTCCAACCTGATTTACTCTATGATTCTATGAATATCCCTGGTGTAGCACAGGTTGAGCCTGACACAAATCTTTACAAGCCATCTAAACCCCACCACCACAAAGGTTTTGGTTGCATTGCGTTTCTTCTACTGTCCCCTTTGTTTTTTGTACTGGAAAGGAGCATGCAATAGAGGAGAAAAAGACATAAACAATTTCTGTTTTGCACTGCTGCGTTCATTATTTTGAATGTTTTCATCCTAATAAACCATTAGATTATCTGAGAACAAAGGAAAAATAATTTTTCTAGTAATAAGATTGGGACTGATCCAACTTCACCAGCACTGAAAAAAAAAGGTTTCCTTTTGAATTCATTGGACTTTGCATGAAGGATTAATCCCTCAGTCCTCAGCAGATGAAAGTCTTGCCAATTTTAGTAGGAATTTCCTGGAGTAAGGAACTCACCCATTCACACCATGATGTCAGTATAATAGAATCATAGAATCTATGGTTTGGGTTGGAAGGGACCTTAAAGCTCACCCAGTTCCAATCCCCTGCCATGGGCAGGGACACCCTCCATTAGACCAGGTTGCTCCAAGCCCCATCCAACCTGGAATTGAACACTTCTAGGTATGGGGCAGCCACAGCCTCTCTGGGCAGCCTGTACCAGGGCCTCACCACCCTCATAGGGAAGAACTTCCTCCTAAGATCTCATCTCAGTTTCCCCTCTGTCAGGTTAAAGCCATTCCCCCTTGTCCTGTCCCTATGGGCCCTTGTCCAAAACCCCTCTCCAAATTTCTTTTAGGTAATAAAAATAGGTATTGTAGAATACATATAACAGCTAAATTAGCAGATGTTAATAACAGTATCAGTTAAAACCACACATGCTTTTAACCTAAATTTAGAAACTTAAAAATTCTGAACTTATATATCGCCTTAAGTGCACTATAGTATACAATGCATAATCTGAAGCTCTCACATTGTTTGTTCATAAACCATAAAAAGTACTTGTAAACATGAAAACCACTTCATGTGAAGTGGATAAAGGGGAAAACGATAAGCTTGATTGATGTTTAACGCTGCCTTTAGAGAATTCTTTCTACCTCTTTCTATTTGAAAGGATCTAAATCTTATTTTCTCCACCTGAGAAAGCATCCTGAACCTGGAAAACCATGAATTTACTCGCTAGAACTTTCCTCCTCTACTCTCCCTTCATCCTGCTTTCAGGGAGTTAATAGTATCCAACACACTAAACAGCATTGCCCACACGTGCAGAGCCGGGTAATGTGATGCTGTGTGGTCTGGAAAATCATTTAAACAAGATTATATTGTTCACAGGGTGGAATAGCCCTACTAAGAAACCACAAAGAAAACAAGATATAGCTGTATAAAATCAAACGAATTTAGAAGTTTTTCCCACTACCAGCAGGTGTGAGCAGGCTACACCCGGTAGGGGAGCCCCAATTGGGAGATGACATTAGCACATTGCAATCAGGCCCTAATAACCGCTGAGGTGCTTGCTTTGAGCCCTTCCCACGGCCCAGAGTGGTGTTAGGACAGAGTTTTAATTGGAGGAAGAGGGCCTTTCTTTTCAGCTGGGGGCTCCTCCCACCGCCTGGCCATTTATTGCTCTACAAATTGTAACTTCCTTCTAGTTAGAGTAACGGGCTGGTAGTAAATTAATGCTGGGGCAGCAGACCACGGAGCAAAACCCCATCCCAATTCAAGCCGAATCATCCCACAATGTGTATGTGTAACGTTTATTACAGATTAAACTCAGCCAGCATTTTTTAAAGGGGGGGTGTGGGGTGTGGTGTGCTTTCAAAATTTTATGAGGTTTGTGAGTTTTTCCCCCCTTATGTTTACATTTACTTAATATTTAAATTGAACTATGTGTTGCTTCGCTGTGAAGATCTCAGACACACATACCCGAATATGAAAGCGTAGAAGACAAGTGCTTTGGGTGTTTACGGTGTGTATGGTATCAGGATAAAACTTCTGTCCCGAGTACCCTCTTCTAATCTGAACAAACGCTGTTCCACCGAAAATTACCTATTCCCAGCCATTTAATGGCTCGTTATCGGCTGCAATCCTAACTACGTTACATACTGGAGTGCATTTTCCCCTCAACATGAAGTAACAGACTCAAACTGCTCCCTGCGATTATTTCTTCGGGGATTATAAGACGTTTTGGGGCATAATTAAAAATATTTCCAGCTAGCCCACATCTGACATCCCCCCACCCCGATTAGAATGAGACCACATCAAAGGGACCCTTTTTATTTGAAAAAAAAAATAGCCACCAGACAACTGAAAACACAAGAGTGGGCTTCTGCTTGTAGAGATGTCTGGATAGAGCACAACAACTTCATGCTACTTGCTACTCAGTGTTGTACTAAGCGAGACAAGGTACTTACAAACCTTTGCTAATTCCGTGGAGGTTGTATTCGTTTCGGTTTGAAAGGGAGCCGTTAATGACAGAGCCGTTAAGCATTGCCCTTCCTAAGAAGCAGGGAAGCCTGTGTCAGATGCCCAGGGCGGAAAGATTTGTAGATGATGATGCTAATTACGAAGATGTGATCAAGATGGAAGCAATTTGAGCTTAAGTCATTAATGTGTTACTCTTCCATCCACTAAGCTTTAGGGTTTCTTATGGGGGGGGGGGGGGGGGGGGGGGTGG
>JANRGW010004256.1:18511-54688 GCA_024733675.1 Psilopsiagon aymara | reverse complement strand
GGTCTTTTGGCATTGGGGTGTTTTTAATGAAAAATTGCCTGCAAATCCCAAACTGTAAAATGTCAGCTGCACATTTACGGGATGCTGCTCAGACGAGATATGTCCTCGGAGGAGATGGCTATAATTACTGGCAGTAATTAAGTTTTATCTCGCCTTCACGACGTGCCGCTGAAAGCATCTTTCAGAAGACTTCACGTTGAATTATTTTTCTGCCACCACTTTTGCCTTGTAGCTCGATAGAGGATCCGAGTCTGTACAATCCGATTCCCAAGGGATTCTTGAGAGAAATGGCTACTTCTTTGGGAAGGACTGAAGGATTTATACTACAAGCAAGGAGTCCCGCTACCCGCCAAGACTGGGGTCCCCCGTGTTTCTGTTCTCGTACTTTCCCGCAGATACGGTCCTTTAATTATTTGAATTTCCATGGTTTACTTTTACTACATGCACTGGAACTGCAGGCAGTCTGGAAGTGGCATTGCAGCAGCACGGCAATAAAGAATTAATTGTACAAACATTTATCAACCCCAGATCAAACCCTCCGTGGGAGGGAAGTCCCCTCCGCTGGGACTTAACTTGCGGGAAGGACAAGGGGGAGAAAGGAGTGGTGGTGGCGGAGAGGGGTGCTTGGGGAGGAAAGAGTTATGTGCTTCTTTTTAATCCAGGCGACTGTATAATGAAAAGCCTTTTAGCCTTGGAGAACTACTAAATATTAAGCACAGCTGAAAGTAGGGAGAAACTTTCGAGATCGTTTCGTCCTTCTGCAATTCCTGTTAGGGAAAGGTTGTATCCCTTAATTTTCCCACTGGTAAAAGCTTCTTGTTTAGTTTTAAAGCTTTGCAAGAAAATCCTCGTGCTCTACATAAAAACGTCTTAAAAAAAAATTATATCTTCAAGTTCACCCATTCTGGGGGGAAAAAAAAAAAAAAAAAAAAAAGAAACCCTCAGATTGATCAAGGTCAAACGCTTGAATCCTGACGTGCCTCACTTCAAAGATGTATTTATGTGCCCTTCCAGCACATTAATACTAATTATCTCCCAAACACTTCCCTAAAACTCCTACAGCCTGTTTCAGATGCAAATCTGATTAACGAGCCGCCTTTGAGCCACACACACAGGGAACAGGGCAAATCCCGGAGCTGTTGCACCTTTTGCCTTCTTTTCTATTTATTCCTAGGCAGCTCCATCACCTTTGGAACTCGTAGGAAGGGGTGTGAAGATATGCGGTAGCGGGAGCAGCTCCGCTAGAGCTAAGGAGCACCATAGCTAAGGAGAAGGATATGCTCCAGCTTCTTGCATATCATAATGCTCCGGGGTTAGCGTTAATTTAGAAATTACTAAGAGACCCTAAAGAACACTTCTCTGTAACCGTGAGCTGTTCGATTTACTAATAACTGTTTGCTTTCAACACGGGGGACAAAACGAGGCAGGTAGAAGTCGCTCACTCTGAGCATCCCCCCAGCCCAACCTTGGCTGCCGCGGCGGTGCCCAGCGGAGGCTCTCCGCCTCTCCTCGGGGCAGGAGCAGCAGCAGCAGCAGCAGCTAACACACACACACACACACACCCTCCTCCCCTTTGCGGGGTGTCGGGGCGATGCTGTGTAATTTTATCCACGCTGCGCTCTGGGAGTTCACACGAGAGCGATACCTTTCGTCTCCTCTGCTTTGTATCAGTTGGTCGCAGATCAGGCTATTGTTGCAGGAAGCTGCTTTTATTTCTATGCTCCGTCGATCAACTATTTCCCCCGCAGTCTTTGCCGAAATTCAGCGGGTGTCACCCTCTTCTCTGTCTCCCCCTCCCTCCTCCTGCCTCTCTGTCTCTCCTGCCTGCCGTCTGTCTAGCTAGAAGCCCAAGGAGAAGCCTGATCATGGCAGTTCCATCTAATACAAACAGCTGGGACTCTTCGGTGGCCTTTGCTGATGTCTATTGATTTAAGTAAATCTGAAACAGATAAAAGGGCCAGTTCGGGGCAGATAAAATCTTGCCAATGCTTCGTTGCTCGAAACAGTGTGTGCTCTGCAACTTCGGAGTGCTCCTAGCAAGACGGCTTTAATGGGACCCCTGGTGCCATTTGCTCCAAGCCTCCATCTCCCCGGCAGACCAAGCGCTGCGGCCATCATGCCACAATGGTTATAATTTGGATCTTGTTCCTGACTTTGTTGCAGGAGCCGTGGGCACAGGGGAAAGCCACCGGAGCCCTCCCTTACCATCCCCGGCAGCGCCGGGATGCGGGGGGCCGCGGCGGCGTCTACGAGCACCTCGGAGGAGCGCCCCGGCGGAGGAAGCTCTACTGTGCTACCAAGTACCACCTCCAGATCCACCCCAGCGGCAGGATCAACGGCACTCTGGAGAAAAACAGCGTCTACAGTGAGTACCCGCAACATCTTTCCCCATCCCGCGTCCCCTGAAGGGGGGGGGGGGTGTCTCTTCCTCGCACCAATTGCGGCCGTGAAGGGGACAGTGGTGAAGCCGCTTCTTCCTCCTCTCCTGCCCGAGGCCGGAGTTGGACGTGCGGTGGCTCCGCCAGGGCTCCTCGACGGGGGAGTGTGGGTACCCCCTGCGCCGGAGCTCTCACGCCCACCCCTTTCCTGGCTCAGCTAGATCCCGTCTCGAATCTGGGGGCTGGCGAGCTCGACGGGGCAGCCCTCTCTGCCCCTGTCCCGAGTGTGGCGACCTGCCCTGCAGCGGTGGGGCTCAGAGCGGGATCTCTAAATTCCCTCCGAACAGACGGGGACCGGGACGCTGCTCCGCTCGTCCCGCCTAACCTGTCACTTGTCCTAGCCCCAGTGGAGGATTTCCACGCTAGCCCTGCCCAAGCCCGGACCGCTGGGCAGCCGGTGCCTTCCCCGACTGGCAGCAGACTGCCCTTGCCTCCCTCAGCTCCTGTCCCCCTGAGAGCTTGAGCTTCCACGAGCTAAATCACATCTGTCCCCTTTGACATGTGCCGCGGGTAGGCGGTAATTAAGATGAAAAGGGATATGTGGGGAGTGAGGGAGTTTGTGCGAGGGCGGCAGGAGGGAGGGGAGCGGGATCAGAGCTGCCGCTGCCCCGGGGGGAGCGCAGGGTACAGCCCGGCCCCGCCATCCCAGAAAGCGTAAATCCCGCCTGGTGATGGCACACAGAGATAAGGAAGACCTCAGGGATCTGTCTGAAGCCCATAAAGGAAAACCACTATTTCCTAGAGAAAAACCCCCTCACTATCAAAGCCTGGAGGAGGCATCCTTCAGCAGCGATCCGGGGCCTGATCCAAAACAGCTGTACCAAACCCACCCCAACTCTCCCAGACCAGTAATCCAGCTCTGCAGAGGGGACAGGCACCGGCTTTGCAGTGTCGCTGCCAATAGACAGCAATAGGTTTGAGTGCAGGGGACGCCTCTTGCATTCAGACACTCAGGGAAAGTCATTAAGGGAACTGAGAGTAGAATCTGAGCAAGCCAGAGAGAGAGCCCTGCATGTATAGCACTACATCTCCCAAGCCATTTGTGCCTCTATCAGCATTGTGGAACCTTTGTCTGGACATAAACACTTTAGCACGTGTTGCACCAGCCTCACCTGTGATGCTTTTCTTGTTCTTGAGACCCCATCTTTGATGGCCTGAAAATCTCCTTCCTTTTAATTTGGCTTGGATAGTCATAATGTCCTTGTCTGGAGGGCTATGTTGACCTCTTAAATGACAAGTTGCTTTCACGATTGTATACCTGGCTCCAAAATGCAGACAACTTGCTCTGGTTTATCCCCTGGAGAACTCAGCAAGGGCTTTGTCCTGCAATGGACAGCTTTGTGACTGGTTTCAATAAGTCAAGAGCTCCTGTGTTAGTAAGGATTAAAGAGATTTAAACTTTTTTATGTACATATAGGATTAAGCGAACCTCTAGTTCAGTGTCAGATCTTTTTTGTTTTTTAAAGAGTTAAATCTCAATCAGACATCTCAGGATTTATTGTCAAGCTTCTCTCAAGCAATTCCCATATTGTTGGTTTATACTGTTTCAAATAACAGTCTGGTTTAACTCATGGTTGCACTGCGATCTTGATGTGAGGTAGTGAGAGCTGTGAAATTGCACTCTGCAGGTAAGCAGATGTTCAATTGTATGTCAGAAAATTACACTTGATGGTGGAGTAACAACATATCTCATTTTTTTTTCTGTTTCTAGGTATTCTTGAAATAACTGCTGTTGATGTTGGAATCGTTGCCATCAAGGGCTTGTTCTCTGGCAGATATCTGGCCATGAACAAAAGGGGCAGACTTTATGCATCAGTAAGTTGTACTTCAGATTGATGTCTGCCTGTCACTTGCTATGGGAAGAAGGGACCTAGTGGAGAGCGCTGATTTGTTATAAATGAACATTTAGAGAGAAAAGAGTAATGTTACAACAGATTTCTGCCTGGAATTGCTGCAGATAACAAATTGGCATATTTTTTCAAGTGGAAAGAAGCTGTGTTCTTATTTTCTTTTTTCCTGTATTTGTTGTGAATCTTGGGCATTAGCAGAGGACATACATGTTGGCTCACAAATATCCATAAGTAAATGAGCATCTCTTACATGAAAGCAGCCTACTGACAGGAGTTTCTTTGCACAGAGCATTTGCCTGGGCAGTGAAAGAATTTACAGGTACTAAAAGGCAGGGCAGGGAAGGAAAAGAAGTACGAGAAGTCGCAAGAAGATAAAGGTGAAAATAAGCACCTTATTTTACTCCTTTGACCTAATTTTTTATCCTGGTCTTTGAGGTAAAATCTAAGCTTTCCTGATATTAGTGGGAGCCTTGCCTTTTCAGCCCAGCCAATATTTCATCTCAGTGAACAGGACACTTCAGCTTAGACTTTCTTGCATTCAGGAGCATACGAAGGCGTATTTGTCAGTGTGTATACTATACACATTATCTACCTCCCTAATTTCTTCAATTGTCTTTGATTGCATCTCTAGCAATCTTGTGATCTCCTACTCTCTAACAGCCATACTGTGCAGTTTCTCCAGGAATCCCGTGGTATGGAAACAGATTTGAGGACGTTAAATATAGCTATGTGGAATTTGCTTCCTCCAACTAGTCATTAGAAAAGATTCTGTCAACTTGAACAGCATAATATATCCTCAAGTAATGTCAGGTTTTTTCTATGTGAATGCCACCTTGGTAGCACAGTCAACTCAGTTTCCTCATTTAATGTGTTCATTCCTCATTTAATGCATTTTACTCCACCTTTTTAAGAATGATCAGATAGTGTTTATGACCCAGCTTCTGTAGTGTGTCTCATGCGGCGCACACTGATTAAAGCAGTTCACAAACAATTCTGGCAAAGGAAAATGCAACTGAAGTGGCATGAGAACATACTAGCTCTGCTGTACCAGAGCTAAGGCTGGCCACTTCTATGCTTCCAATTAGTATTCTGATTAAAGTGGGCATCTTTTTTGATGGAGGTTGCTCCATTAGCTCAGAGCCAGTGTTTCCCCAAATAAATGAATGGGAAGGATGAATTTTCAAGTTCTTTCTCATCTTTCTTTCTTCTTGTTTTTCCTCCAAAATGAATTAAACTCAATTAAAACAAGAATAAAAAATCTGAATAAAAAACTGCTCACTTAGAGCAGTATAGCCCAGAGAATCCTAGAATAGGATAGCCCAGAGAACCCTCTTCTCCTGGACTTCCCTTTCTAGTGGAAGGAGCATCAGGCCATCCTGAAGTTTGTTCAGCTGTCACGTGCCAAAGAATATCAGCCACAAAATATTTCTGAACTAAAGAAATAATTTTTGCTGTTTCAGCTCAAGTCAGAGAGAGGCTGTTTCTGATTTGTGTTTCAGAGCTGGAGGGATAATCCAGGAAAACCTATTTCTCTCCAACTTCTTTTTATTTTTTTTTTTTTTCCCCCAGAAAACCAGTATTGGAATAACTCTGCTATTCCTTGGCTCACCAATTTTCCCATGTCAATAAAATGAATTTGTTGAACCTGCAGAATTCCTTTGTATCCATAGCAGATTTGTGATAATCCTCTACGTTTATCCTCTGTGGTAAACCCCTGACAACCAGAACTGAGGCAGACAGCAGAACAAATCTACCTACATCTGGTAGTTGCGTGTGCACCAGCACCACAGCATCTGAAACCCTTGTCCTTGCAAGGAAGGGCACTTCCGTTTTACAGCTATGATGCTGAGACATGTGGAGTCTTTCAAAACCTTGTTAAATGCCTATCAGCATTCTGGGGACTGAATAGCATTAAAGACATGTTGTTAGTGGAGCCTATGGCTTTTCAAGTCCCAGCTTGGCTACCTGTGCCCTTCCCATGTCCTCCACAGAGGAGATGTGAAATAAAAAAACCTCAGTGATAGCAGCTCCCCTCTGCCTCAGAACCTTAAAAGTTAGATACTGAAATCCTCATCATGCAGGTACAGTAAAGATTATTTTAGTTAAGAAAACATGCAGTGTGGGAGGTTCTTTACTTCCTCTGCTCCTACTGCTCTCAGGGAGGAGGAAGGAGTCTTCATGCCAGGGTTTTGCACAGTTTTCTCTCAGTTTCTCTCATGTAAAATGTGAGCACCCAGGATGGGTGCATATTCTCTCAGGGTTTGTGGTAAAGGAATAGACTAGCATTTTGGAGGAACACATTGGTGGGCAGGGTGTGCTTTCATTTTGTCATGCTTAAGCAAACAAAAAAGCCCATAAAAACATTTTTTACTGCTCAAATATCCATAACAAACCGGATGTAATAGACTACAGTTGTAATTAGCTATTAATATACCAATTGAAGAGCCAGATTTTACATTAAACTGTAGGATTTTGCCTTTTTAATAGATGGCAAAGTTTGATAGGCAGCTCTTCAATGATCCCTCAGATTCACAGGCATATTTATATCAGTAAGTACAAAACTATCACATTTACAGCCAAACAATCAATCAGCAGAGTATTGATTCCTGTTGACACAACATTTTTTGTTTTCACATTGGTTTTTTGGTCTCTTTCTGCCTGTGATCCACAGAGTACCCTTACAGTGTTGACAGAGGGCGCCTTGCTGAAAATCAGGCTCAGTGCCTCCCTTCTGCTTACGTTTTCTAGCACAAAAAGTCTCAGTTTTTCTTATCACACATATTGCTCTCCTTATCCTAAAACTGAGTCTTACTTAAGACTTTAGTCTAGTCTTCTGGAGGTAGAAGAGATCTATTACTCACATGGTCTTTCTTAAACTTTGTAATGATTTCTTTACAGGAAAATTATAATGCAGAGTGTGAGTTTGTGGAGAGGATCCACGAACTGGGTTACAACACTTATGCGTCCCGTCTCTACCAAACTGTACCCAACAGAGCAGGCAATAAGCACAAAGCCAGTGCAGAGAGACTCTGGTATGTCTCAATCAATGGGAAAGGACGACCCAGAAGGGGCTTTAAAACTCGCAGAACACAGAAATCCTCTCTCTTTCTGCCCAGAGTATTGGATAACAGAGACCATGATATGGTCCGACTGTTCCACACAAACGCGAAGTATCGAGAGAGCCTCCTGAAGCTCCCAAACAGGAACCAGAGAAGAAGGAGAGGGTGCTGATGGAGGTGGAGGAGTCCTCTATGGGGGCTGGAAGTGACTGAGAGTCTTCAAAACACTACTAAAAACCTAACAGCTAAGATTTTATGACAGGCATTAACAGAGACAGTTTTTATGCACTGTATAATATAATTGACTGTCACATCACTTACTTTTAGCGATTGTAGAATTATTATCTGTGGTAAAAGAGATGAGATAAACTGACACATTCAAATGTATATTAGTTGGATGTAATAATTTTGTCAATGACTTTTACATTTTCTTTCATAAAAAAAAAAAAATAATCCAACAAAACTATTTTCATTACTAGTATTTTCATTCTAACTTTCTAGAGGGTATTATCTTAGTGACCCTGTCCTCCCAAAGCATATGGATGTTTTACACTTACCAATTTTGTGTCCACAGAGAAGATATATCCTTTCATGGATTTTTTGGCAATTCCTCACAAAAGGCTACATTCATATTTTTATGGAATACAGGAGTTAGAAAGCCACTTTATTTTTTAACACACATATATTTAGGTTATGATCAACCAATATCATAGAATCACAGACTGGTTTGTGTTGGAAGAGATTACCTTAAAGCTCATCCAATTCCAACCCCATGCAATAGGCAGGGAGATCTTCCACTAGACCACGTTGCTCCAGGCCCCATCTAACCTGGCCTTGAACAATGGCAGGGATGGAGCAGCCACAGCTTCTCTGTGCAACCTGTGCCAGTGCCTCAGCACCTTCACAGGGAAGAACTTCTTCCTAAGATCTCATCTCAATATCCCCTCTGTAAAGTTAAAGCCATTCCTCACTTTGTCCCATCCCTAGAGGCCCTTGTCAGAAGTCCTCCTCCAGCTTTCTTGTAGCACCCCTTTAGCATCTGGAAGGTGTAGGTATCAGTTACACTGTCCAAGAAAAGTAAAGTTGTAAGCTACTTCGAGCATTTCAATAGAGCTACACATTACTAACTAAACAAATTATTGAATTTGTTTAATTAAAAACAAAGGACACCTTACCTTGTCATTCAATAAATGAATGTTGGTAGAGTGGCATTTGCATTGGCCAAGTTTTAGCAATATATACCTCTTAACTGTCTGATGAATCTTCTCCTCAAATAGGACCCCAATAAGATGTGGAAGCTGAATTTGTGGTGTGGACTGAACTTGTGATATAAGAAAATTCCACATTGGGGATGAGACTTATTTTATTATCAGGTACTTTTGCTTAGCTAAGTTTTCCACAGGAAGTCCCAGTTCTAGGTTAAATGTTTCAGCTATTTGGGGGTCAAAATAACAGTTTTTGTATTGGGCATACAAAAACTGTAGTGATACTGATTTAAGGTGGCTGCTCTATTCTGATTTTCCTTTCTTTCAAATGCTTGTTATTTTCACTAGACCTAAACTGAAACCTACAAATCCAGATAGGGGTTAATGATCTTGCATTTTGGTTCAATCCACATAAAATTATGTTTCTATACATTTTTCTACTCCAGTTCTGGAAGCTGACTTTTACAAAGTTGAAGGTATTCCACATCACAAGTCTAATTTTGAGCAAGAGGTTAAGCTTTAAAAATGTCTCTTGACATCAATTGAAATGATAGAGTACCACAAGTATTTAGATGTACTTGAGAAGCCCAAATAATGGTCATTTCAATGAGATTTGGCCTTGTGCTCTTCACTTCCTAGAATTAGACCTTGATCCAATGCAGGTAGAGAAAAGAGAGGCTGCACTGAAATAAAAATTCTATCTGAATTTAACTAAAGGTCTGTAAGTTAAATACAGTACTATGAAGAGTCAGGTAGGAGCAAATCCCATTCCTGGTCATATTGACACAAAAGTCTTCCTGTGAGCTACCTACTGAATAATAGTATGATCCTTTAAAACTAGGTAGTATAAATCTTCCATCACCAAGGAAGGAATTCTGTGAGAGAGAGACATAAAATGAGTCTGTAGAATGAGTTTATTAAGTCTAGTAGCTACAGGTTTAGCACTGCTTATATCCTTACAAAGCTAAAACCAGAAAGATATCATTATACCAAAAAGTAAGCACCTTTGTATGGTTCTTGTAATACTCTAACAAAGAAGGAAACTCTGTTTGAATAAGAAAGTCAAAAGTCTTTGACCTCTGCTTTTCTTTATACCTAAATAATGTCAAAAGACACTTAAATGATGTACATTAAGCAATGCAATAAAATGCACACAGACTAGACCTAAGTTTAAAAAAGGGTACTTAAAGGCATAAACCACATTCCCAAGTTGTCTTGGTTTTGTAAAATAACCAAAAATAGCAGCGGGATAGATCTCCCCACAGCTAATCAGGCAGTATCATGTCAGGAGGCACCAAAATGGCTGTGCAAAGAAGAAACAGAAGAGACTGAAAAGAAACCAGAAAAATTCAAGTTTTCAGCTTTGTTGACTCACCTATGAATCATACAAGGTCCAGACTACTGCAGAATTCAATCTACCTTTTGGAAAATCGTTTGTATCATTGAAGAAAGCGAAGTTTTGCATCCTGGGCATCAGGGGTGTTTTGGGGACGTGCTTGTTGACAATACCAGCTACCCTATCTCAACTCTGGATTTCCCTTCTGGCTACTGAGGGGGCTGAACTCTTTGACTGGGTGGGAAAGGCTTCGTGGCTTCTCAAGCTTCAAGAACAAAATGAAAGGGAAAGAAAACGCCGGTAAGCCCCACTGGCAGGGGAAAATCACCTCCAGCTAAAGAGAGCTGTTTTCCCCCATGTCTGACTTCTGGACCATTTTTATTTTGGCCACTTTCAGATCTACTTTACCTCAACTTGTAAGAAAACCAAGACCCATTATGAGCTTTCTCTCCCCTAAAACCTGTTGTAAAGCTAATGACTGATGTCTGTATCAGGTACTTTGGATACACTCCTGCTTGTCTAAAGAAAGTGAACAAACTCCTGTTTCCCATGGCACAAGGATGGTATCTTCATGCCAGCTCCAAGCCCATTTCATATCAAACAAACATTTAGTCTTCACTCTAAGCTTCTCTCAAGGGCAAGTGTTTGTGCTGACTGTATCCCTGTTCTTTCTCTGATTTTATATGATTTTCCTCTTATTCTTTCCATAGAATCATAGAATCACAGACTGGTTTGGGTTAGAAGGGACCTTCTGAGCTCATCAAGCCAAATGCCCCAGCAGTGAGCAAGGACATCTTTAACTAGATCACATTGTTCAGAACCACACCCAGCCTGGCCTTAAACATCTTCAGGGATGGTACTTTTCTCCTTCCCCTCTTCTTTTGTGGTCAGTCAATCTACCTGCCATAATGCAACAGAAGGTAATTGCTGTAAGTGATACAGGAATATAATCCATTACAAAACACTTCCTTACTCCTGTCTCTATTTTGAGCTGTATTGCATATTTGTTGTAGGAGCATTGTTTTAACCACACTTTCCCATAGGAAGCTGTGATGAAATTTAGCCTAACACATGAACTAAACCCTTATTTCAGTTTCAGTTTTCATCCCAACAGAGTCTAAAGTGCTTACATTGAAAGAAAGGATGAGGGAGACAAAAGAAAAGAGCATTAACTGATTAGATGTGATGGCATTTTAACTACAGTAGGTAAGCGATGATTTTCACATCAACCTAAAATAATTTTACTGATATTCTTGGCATTTTTCTTTGCTCAGCCCCACTGCAGAAATTCAAAGGGGATGGTTTTGGGATTTGTCTTTTTTTTTTTTTTCTTTATCTTTTAAGAAATATAAATATTCTTGTTGAAATACTTTTCATTACAGACATTCGTTACTTCATATTCTTTTAGCACCCTTGAATTCCACATTTCCCAGTTACTGACAGGCTGAAATCCTACTCATGATAATTATCTTAGTTGTATCCTTTATTACATTTTTTTTTATTTGGACCAGAAGCTTACAGGATAGCTTACCAGAGGCAGTAGATTTGAGTTACTGTTACTTTCTCCTTGGATTATAAAATCAAGCTATGTCTTCTTTTTTAGAAGTTTTTTTAGTGACTTTATTCTTTTCCATTATCATACTAGGTAGTTTTCATTCCTTTGCTTCCCAGCAGAAGAAATTCAGCTTGATTCATGACTTCTTGATTTATTCCTGAAACAGAGGGGATTTTAGTTCATTCAGTCCCTGCTTTAGCCCATCATAGCTCTTATATTCCAAGCTGTTCTAAAGTTCATGTAAAATCTTCTGGTCTTTAGTGATCATGTTAGCATTTGGTGGATATCTGTTCATAAAGATCAAGAGTTGTGCATGAAACATAAATATCAAATAGTTAAGTTACAAAATGTGATGTTTCCCAATTTACTCACATTTTTCTCCACTTTCTCAGCATGGATTTTCCCTCTTTTTGAGGGTCATTACTCTGCTGTCCTGAGATTCTACTTTAGTAATTTTGTGGTATTTCTGACTTTTTGTTTCACTAATTGCTATAGGTCTGACACTTGTTTCCACAAGCTCTGCTACCATCACCCCTTGCTTCAGCATGAGTAGTAGTGCACTGTGTTTGTATTTGGAAACTGCTTCACACTTACACCTGCAGCATTTAGAAGAGAGACTGGTGACATTTCTTGAGGTAATTTATTTAATTGCAAAGAATGTATAAAATCTCTTTTCCTCAGTCACCACCAGCATGAAATAGTGCTAGAGGGTATTTTTTGTTCATACTTTTTAATAGCAGTACCCAGCCCCAAATCCTCTCTCTTTCAAGTCCTTTTGTGAACTCTTCGATTTTCTGCTTTTACTTCCTGATGCTTCCTCTGTCTTCTCTGCTTTTCCTTGCAGATGTACAATCTTTTGCAAAACAATAGGCAAAGAAATCCTTTCGACCACAGGTGCCTTTGCTTTGGGTGGTTGCATGGACCTGGTTTGGGAATGGGCTGGTATTAGTTCAACTATTCAGCTGACAAGGCTCAACTGTTTCTTATAATTGTCTGAGTCTGGGATGTGGTTACTCCCTCAGCTTTCAGATGGTTTAGTCCCATCCAGAATAGCTCAGGCTGAAAATAATCTAGACAACAAAGCTGATATTCCTTATCAAATACTTGGTTCACAGCCTCATTAGTAAATAAGAGCTTGGAGGAGCAAACGAGTAAATATGTTTAAAGTTGTAGCCAGGCAGGGCAACGTGAGACATCACAAAGCAATGAAATTGTAAAGTCTCTTTGAATTTCAGCACTCTGCCACTGCTGTGTGCTGATGTTCAGAATCTCCCTCTCCGACCTAAACAGTAACCTCGTCAAATAAAGCTGTTAATGATGATAGTGAAAACTTTGAATCCTGGTGCTTATTTGTATTTGATAAAAAGCAGAAGTTTATTCTTATTTATATGTACATGTATTGCAACATCACATAGAATTGTCCTCGGAAAAATGTACTATCAGCTGCATTAAAAATGAGTAATTCCTTTTTGGCCTCAAAAACTGAGGGAAAGTACTAAAAAAGAGTGGTTTACAGCATACCTCTCCAAAAATGCAGCAAGACAAATTAAGACAAATCTTTCTAATTTTAGTCACGACGAAATTACTGAATGCCATATACATAAAGCAAATACAATTCCATCTTTGCCCAAAGCAAACAAGATTCTACAAATTTTTCTACTGGAATTGAATGTTTCAGTTTTAATTACCAGGAATGTGCTGAAGGCCTTGTAAAAAGAGGCATTCAATTAGAATTATGTGTTGTTTATGTGCAGAATTGTTTTCTAAGAACCAAACATTTGCAAGGTGATCAGGATTGACACCCTGCCAAAACACCCTGATAGGAGCTGCTGTGATCTGTCTTATCAAAACAATAATCTGTGTACAGAAGGACCTTCCTAACAGCTCTTCTTCTCTCCTTTTAGAATGCAAACTATTTTTGTTGGTGATAAACATAGCATCTTTGTATCTTTGCCAGTAAAATACACCAACAAAGAAGCAAACAAGTGGAAGCAACGTCTGGTGGGACAAAATACATTAACTTCCACTAATTCAGACACATCTTGTTAGAATATTCTTTATTATATCAATCAGTTGCTTAATGTAAGCTACATCTGATATGATTTACAAATGACCTTTTGACTTTACAAAAAAGATACTGATGTTGGAGTTTGGGCTTCGAGCTTTGGACACAGGGGAGGGATGCTAACATGTCAAAAAACAGACACTGCAAAGACTGAACCAGGTCCTGACAGGTATAACTGCATCTTCTAGAGCTTAGAAGTAGATGTGAGGTGTATTTGGTTGCTTCTGGTCTCCTCAGCATGCCATCACAACTCTACAAGTCTTCGGGAACTGAAGAATTACTTTATTTTCTTTGTTCTGGTGATGGCATTTTGAAAGATGATCATGGATAGCTGTTTTTATGGCCTTTTTTAACAAACAGTGAGTTCCTTGGTTTGTCCACAAGCATGGAGAGGAGCAATGTGAGGGATGTTCCCTCCTTTGTGGTTGTTTTTCATGTTCTTCACTTGCTGGTGTATCAGCCAAGAATGTGCCTGTAATGGGAAATGAGTATTCTCACCTACCTCTGTGTTGTGAGCACAACCCTGAGAGACAAAATAATCTAGGGGAGGAAACATTTCCAGCTGCAAATGTTGCTTTACACATATTGGGGACATTAAAATGAGAGCAAAAAGAAATGACCAGCTTCTAAAAAACATCTGAAAAATATTGCACTAATAAAAGCAGACACATAAGTAGCTAGGTGTGAAATAATTTATTTAAATTTTACATATTTCTCTGCAATTTGAAGCCAACCTTCATTCTTGCTAATATATTCAGGGGATCTATTGGACAGAATATGTAACAAAGAATTCGCTTTGTTGGAGTGATATGAACCAATTTGTACCATAAAGCTCAGCACTTTGTCTCCAGCGCAGTCCAGTTCCCACCACAGGTGGTGGGACTTATTCTGTTACTGTCAGTGGACTTAAATAATTTTCTACCTGATGTTATAGCATCTTGAATTTTAAACAAGATTTTGGAGTACTTTGAGCCTTTCATACATGAGTGCAGTAAGCAGGTCAGGGGGACATTTGAATAGAAGTTATATTTTGTAAGAAAGTGCCTTGCTTTTTGCATGTACAGTTCCTCACATGAGAGGGAAATGATGTTGGGAAGGTTTATTTCAGTGTCATGTATTAACAGAGAGAGAAAGAGGGGATATGTCTAAAACTGTAGGGAAATTTAGGAAGCTTGCAGTCTTCTGAGAACTAAACAACATAATAAAACTGAGTAGCTTGGATAAGGCAGTAGTTCTTTAGTTTATCTACCTGCTTTCTCTTCTATTAATGAAGATTTGCATTCTTTCTTCTTGGATTCTCAGAGGTAAAATGGCTTGTATGGGGGAAAATATATCGAACCAATTGATTCATTTTCCTTCTCTTAGTATCTTAAATAGTCCTTTGAAGTCTGCAGTGGTGCTCAAGTTCAAATGTCTCCTGTTTCCTTTCGGAAGGTTTGAAGGATTTGGGAAGGTGAACAAGCAGATCTATAATTAAAGAACAGTTGATGGTAACTGTTCTGTGTTAGCATTCTCCGGCCACCTCCAAGTTTAGAAGGTTCAAGAGAACTGTCCCATTTCAGTCCTGCAATTGTTTAGATGCCACCATTGCATAGCAGAGGAGAAGCCTTTCTGAAATCTAGGGTATGTCCCCTTACTGACCACAAAACCAAGCTCATGGTCTTCACTTTAAGTATTAAAGAAAATACTATGTTTTCCTACAGTAACAATCCTGAATACTGTAGTATCTTTATTGCAGTTTGAAATGTTTAGATTTGAAGAACAGTGATTTGTCTGTGAGGAGAATTTGGAGACATTCTGAGGCTAATGCAAAAGGTTGAAGGATCCAGCCCTGGCAGCATCATTTTGGGGTGGGATCCCTGGTGGGAAATCTCTTTGGCACCAGCTGCTTGATTTTGTAGATTTTTGTCCTGGAGCAAACAAAACTACATCTGACAGTTTCAAAATGCCACAAGTTCTCACACTAAGATGTTAAATGGAATGTCCTTTTCATTTGGAAAAAACCTTTTTAGGAATTACTCCAAGTTTGATTACACTGTCCAGTAATACATCACATGTGATAACCAGACACAGAAGATAATAATTTGTCTCAAATCAATTTTTATCTTTTGAAATCATTCTTGGAGTGGATTTTTGAGGAAGATTCTGGGCTCATTCATAAAGTACAGCCAGAATTCAGTGCCTTTAGATAATTCATTAAACAGAGCTTCGCCCAAAAATTGACAGCAGGTGAAGTTTCCACCTTCCTTTTATGTTCCTACTGGTAAAGTCATGCAAATGTTATTCCATGCAGCTAGAAATGAAGTAGTTTGAAAGAAGTCTATGGGCAATCCACCACCAGAAGATAGGAGACACACATTACTCAGTATAGTGACAGCGTGATCAAACATACTCAGTTTATCCTGAAGACATTGGAGTCTCCCAGGCATGTGTTAATCAGACCATGAAACCAACTGAACATTATTCTTAAATCCTTTGATATTTTTTCATAGCAACATGGGTCTAAAACTACAGCAGCAGAAACCCAGTTTATTTGTGTCCCATAGTCTGTCTGCTTTTAGGATCTGGTAGCCATATTCAGTAGTACATATGGAAAGAAAACCCTCAGGATCAGATTAACCCTTTCTTTTCCCAGTTCTGAATGAAAAACAAGCTGTATTTCCAGCACTTTACTGCAAATGCATTCAAAAAGTGCTATAGGAAATAAAGATTCTCCAAAATCTTCCCAGAGAAGGACCAGGGTGATAAAACAAGACTCTTCAGAATTGAGTTTTTTCCCTCCTTTTATTTGTCTTTTTAAACATCCTAGATTTCCTAGACTAAATTGGGCAGGGTGATCCCACATATCTATTGCTTTTTCTTAGGGAACTCAACCCAATGTTAAGTTTCCCCTTATCTCTGCATTGCACAGATCAAATTCACTCATTTTGTATCATCTCTTTTCTGCCATCTCCTTCTCTAAGCATTTTCACAGCTTTAATAAAAAGCTGTACAAAAATCTCCCCCCCTGCAACTTCCCTTCCTGTGTACCACGCTCTTCCCTTTGGTTCAACACTTCTGTGTGCATTTTGAGAGAAGGCAATCTCTTTACTTTTGGTCTCCTCTATGTTGATCAAATACGTACATAGATAAAGGAAAAAGTGCTTCTTCCCAAAACGCCTGAAAGCACAAAAGCAGCCTAGTAACCCAACTTCAGAATGATATTAAAGAGACCCCACCACCCTTAAGGAAGAGTCTTCTGTGCCAAAAGAAAGATACAGGTGTTCCATCACATCTGTCTCAGAGCCTGTCAGGGCCACAGATTAGTACAATCCCTGCATTTTTACCCAAGGAAGGCAGGTGGTGACCATTCTCTGGCCAAAATCAACTCCTTCCTTGTTAATCCCTATAAAAAACCATAGTTACCTCCAGTTGTAGTATTTCCCTAAGAAGCTGCAATAAGCCCCACAGCTCAATTGCTTCTGTAAGCCTGATCTGCAGGCACATACAAGGCTCCAGTTACTGGAAAGAGGGGTAGCAGTGCTTGAATGGAGAGCCTGAGATTTTTTTTACGGTTTTGTGACTATGCAGGAATATTTTGGGGCAGGAAAATAAGCAGCTGGAATTTAATCAGGTTTACTAGCAGGTAGACTATGTCTTGTTAGGAAAAGAGAAAGGATTCCAATCTTGCTTTCTTCTAATACCTTTTTCTAAAGGATAAGGATAGACTCCTGCCTTATAGTTCAGTGTAAGGTAAGATTACCTTAATGTGAAGCTAATATTGCTTTCTTTTTGTTTAAGTTTAAACCACAAGTCAGCTTCTCTGCCAAGAGTCGTTAAGATTTTTTCAATGGCACTGTATCATGACATGAGTCCAATACTCTACCCAACTCATTTTTCATAGGAAACTTCAATTTAAAACACAATTTTTATCTGCACTTATACATTTATTTGTTATAATTTTTGTTTAGATCCATTTCCTATGGTATCTACAGTGAGATGAAAACCTCTAAATTTCTGGAACAGTAAGGTTTTTTTAAAACAGACTCTTGTAAAATAATACAATTTATAAAGTCTAAGTGTGGAATATTCTAGTGTTTTACTATTGGAACAAGATTCCAAGTTTGGAGGTAAATTAGAAGGGTGACAAGAGTTTGCTTTCTTGGTAAGCTTTGGAGGTTATGGTCTATGTAAAGAACATGTATGGCTAAACAGAAGAATTTTTTTGTTGAAAATATGAAGCATTTGGTCAAAAAGCTGCATAAAGTCTGAAGGACACTTTGTTCCTTTCTTCCATGCAACCTCTTTAAAGCAGAATTAGAAAGGAGATGTGGAGACAGATTAAAATGCAAGGAGAGAGAAGAAAAATACTTGTTCAACTTAAGCTGCTATTGTGGTGCTGCTGTTCCCTCAGTGAGACTGATAGAGGAGAAAGAAGGAAGGAAGCAGGGACAGGGCGAAAGAAGAACCAGTGTCTATTCAGAAAAGTGCCTTGGAGAACTTTGTCTGTGGGTTTTTATCCTACGCACAGTTTCAGGAATAAATCACTTTAGCAGAGATAAACAAAATGCATCTCTTTAACATCCATGACATCCATCATTTACTTGTGCATCTGATACTTCGAGTTCACATCTCAAACAAACTTGTGCTTCATTTGGCTAGACTGTGATGGCAAAGCAGTAATACATTTAACAGCTGTAAAACTGTATTCAGCCTTGGAAGCATGTGTCTATTTATATTTGGAGAGCCCATGAGAATTGAAGCTCATGTTATATGAGGAAATGACAAGATGAAAATCCTGCACAAAGGCTTTTGGAGAGTCTGATGCCCATCAGGGCAGCTGGGTGGGCATCAGCCCTGAATGCTGTCCTGCAGATGGCAGAGGGAGCATGAGCTGCACAGCTTTGCATAGGCTTCATGTGTGGTGGTGGGGAAGCAAAATAAACAGGATGCCAAGGCAGGAAACGGGCTGCTATCATCCTCACTGACTATGGTGACTTTGCAAGAGTCAGTGCAATAGAAACTAGTATTACATTTCAGAAACTTGGCTCAACTCTCTAAGTCTGTTTTATCTGTGCTGCTGTTCAACCTTAGTGCTAGTGAAAACCAGATTTTTAAATTAATTGTACATTTTGTAGAGGAAAGAGTGACAGTTTTCTTGCCCCTGCAAAGGTAAAAACTTGCCCCAAGTTCCAGGAATATTAGGGCTCTGTGAACGTTCTTCCTCCTTTTTCATTTCAACAAAAGTATTCAAAGGAAAACTAGGTCTTTCTCTTTTGAATAGTTTTGCAAACCTTTGCATAGCTTCAGTACAGTTCTGAGAGGGGAAAATGGTCTTGGGCCAGCTGAATTAACTGCAAATTAATGTAATGGGTCAAATTACTGAATATGAGTAACCAAGGTTTTGAATAACTGAAATACCTCTTAATGTAAGCAATAAATACCAGGGATAGAACTGTATTATAAGAAACAGAGACTATGACTGTGCTTTGGATAATCAAGATTCTACTTTGTATCATGTGTACTTTGGCAGCAGCTGATTCCTATAGGAACAAAAAAGTAAGAACATGTGCAAACTGCAGCATGACACTACCACTGTGACCTCGTCAACAGCTTCAAGGTCATCATTGGGAGAGTCTTCAGCACTTTTCCTCTTGCCTGGGTGCATGTGGGTTGTTAAGATTTATTACAATCATTGCATGAGAACACCTGCTAAATGTCAAAGGATTTCTGGGAAACTTCAAGTATTTGTTGAGGTGAAACTACACCTTTTACACAGTTTTTGGGAATCTAGGCTGATGGAATACAGTTGAGTGTCAATTTGTTCATGCTCTAAAGCAGAGGCATAACTGTAAGTGCAATTCAGATAAAATATTTGTCCTCAGGACAGATCTACCTGTGTCTAAAATAATCCATGTCTTGCTTACTGGGATTTCTGCTATATATCATACCCTCAGTAAGGACAGATCCTTGGCTGAAGTTAACTGGCATTGCTGTGGTGGCTTTGGTGAAGCTGTGAGGAGTTGTACACTCTGAGTACTTCATCAATTGACTAAGCACTAAACACATTAGGAAACACTATATAAACACTTAAATTTGACTGGTGAAATTTATACTAAACAAACACAGAGAAAGGTCTTAGCGTTCACATTTCTAAAGGCTTTTGCTGAAGTTTGCCCTGCATCTCCTTCAGCTGCATCGCAGTGTTCCTCCTCTACATCATCATTTTATTTTCAGCTCAGTAATTCTTTCTTTTTTTCTTAGAGCCATGAAACTCTGTCTGCTTTTCAAGACTAATACATGGCCCCTGAGTGAAAGCAAGGCTGTGATTCAAGTCAAGAGTTCTGTTGACATTATAATCCTTAGGAGCACAGCTGGAGCATTTCATGAACGGCAGCAAAGACCCTCCATTGATTTACTGCCTTGGTATTCAATCAGGAGTCCATGTTCTGTGTTGTTAGCTGTAAGATACAAAAAATAACTCAGTGAATTTCTAATTAAGGCGCTCAGCTCCCTGCCCATCATGTAAGAAAAGATTTGTGCTATATATGAGATGTTGCTGCTTTTATGGCTTCTTCCCTATTTTTATAGCAGGAGTGCTTCAGGCCCTAAAGAAGGTCCTGTGGGCAATAAACGGGATAAACACCAAATTTGCTTTCTGACTCTCCTAAGCAGAAGACAAAATGGTGTGCAAAGGCAGGAATTTCCATGCGTCTCCCCCAAGTTTTGCTTTTTTTCTTTTGGTCACAGTTTTACTTAAACCTTCCTGTCCAGAATCATCCCTCAAGCTCTAAAAAGAATCTTATCCCAGGTCTCACGAGAGCTCCAAAAGGGCATCTACAGCCCTGCTTCTGGGCAGCAGATAAACCCTTCCCTCTCTACAGTGCCAGTCCCCAGCCACAGCATGCATGAGAGCAATTTCAAAGCCGTGCTCTTTTTCGTCTCACCCTTCGTTCCCAGGGAGAGCAGGGCTGTGCTGCCAGCCCTCACTGACCTGAAGATGAGAGTTCCCTAGATTGTTTCCAGCTTGCATTGGACAAATAGCACTTACAGTATTTTTGGGGTGGTGACTCAGAAGAAAGACCTGTGACCCTTAAGAAGCTGTCAGAAGCCCCCTGGTCAGAAGTGCCTTGTTTTCCCTGTTTTTGTTGTCCAGGATGGCTGCAGATATTTCCACAAGTCTCCACCACTGTTTTCTCAATTCATTGTCCAAGCAGCAAGTTGTACTCTAAAAGGCAACAGAGCAGACATGCAGACCCTAATCTGACACCATCCCTATCTATCACACCCTGACCTTACAGCCCCTCTAGTCATGGCAGTGGGTACCAAAGTGCCAGAAGCCACTGAAGTTCCTCAATGTTTTTTGCTTACTTATCTGCCTGCTGATTTCAGTGGTACCTTCAAGGCAGCTAAACACCATGGAAATTTAACTGTTTAGGGGTAAAGATGTGTTGGCAGATCCAATATCAAGTGTGTCAGTCTAATTTTCTATCTTCAGAAAGTGCTTCTGAAACTTTATTGATCCTCTCAAAAATAACATCAAGTGGTCACGGATTGTTATCACAGATACTTCTAGGTTCAAGAGATAAGAGGTTTAATGGTTTGATCAAGACCAAAGAAAAGCTGGTGTTGAATCATTGTCTGGATTCAAAAAGGGGCTCAGAACAGCTGTAAGATCTGGAGTTGTGTTATGTTTGGGCTGAAAGACAGCTGTGAGAAGGAAAAACGGCATTTGCCCTTTTTTTTTTTTATGAATATGCAGCAGGAGATAGAGGGCTTGAACAGGTGATGTTGTCTGCTTACCTTCTTTCATCTCTAACATTCATATTCTTAAAGATACCTCCATTGTGTTTCAAGCTCCAGTAGTGTCTGGGTTTCAGACTTCCTTTCTCTTCCAAAGCCAGAGCTTCAGCTGGTCAGAGCTCTACTAAAGCCACCTTGTGCCAGGAAGGTGGTGGTCAGGACCTTTTGGTACTTCCAGAGCTTAGTGAGAAAAAGCTTAGTGAATAATTCTTCATAGTGCACATTACTGTTTTATTTGACCTCCACTGGTAGAAGCGGGTCCTCCAAGAGTTCTATCATGACAATACGACACCACCATGAAATCACTTTCTCATGAGCAAGGCTGGCTCCCAGCTCCGCAGCAGTCCCTCCATCAAATTGATTCCCACAGCCATACAGATTCCATCGCTTTCTGAAGAGTGAGCCACTAGAAACACTAAAGTCAAAGGAAAGCTCAAGTCAAAACTTTTGAGCCTGGAAATGCCACAGGACGAAGCAGAACAGATGTCTCCTGAACCACTTTCAGCTTTACAGGTTGATGAAACAGATCAAATGTGAAACCACGGAGGCCAGCCTCTCATGCCAGGATTACACTGCAAGTGGATTAACTGCTGCTTCCCAGGGTGACCTCGCATCCTGGGAAGAGTTGGAAAAGGGCCTGGAGATACTAGGCAGAACAAAATTGTGTGTGTTTGTGGGCTTTCGAGAATAATTTTATCCCCTGTCAATTTGCTATGAGGAACTGAGTAAAGAGATTGGCTAAGAACAGAAAGCCTAGATTGTGTCCCTCATTATTTAAGGGTGCAATATCTGCTGCAGTGGGCTCCTGATATTTTAGTGACCCTTTTGAGTACAGTAAAACCCAGAAGTATAATAGTTGATTTGTGGCTTTTGGTTTGTGGTATTCACTATAAATCTCTCTTAAGAACTGTTCAGTATATTCCTTTTGAAAAAATTTAGCTGTGATTTCTCTCACTGGCAAGAAGAGGAAGAACTGTTACAGTATCTCACTTTCAGTACAACAAAAAGCTTCATAGTCCATGAGTTGTTAAAGATTAAGTGCCAGTTCTTCAGGAGCTGAATAAGAGTATATAGATAAACCAACCATGAAATATTTCCATTATTGCTACTTTTAAAGTATTTCTTAATGTTAACGCTATTTTTGTCAGTCAAAATATTCCATAATATTCTTTTCTCTTGGAGTCCTGATTTTAACTTAGTGAAAATCAATGAGGGGAAAAAACAACCAACCAAAACCACTGATTTAAGCAGTGTAAGGTCTGACATTAGTAAAAAAATGTGAAGTAAAATAATGAGAGCATAAGGTTTATGACTGCTTATTTGGTGGGGCTGGGGTTATCCAATGGGAGAAATACTACCAAAGTCCAGCGAGATATGATTACCAGGCAAGAATCCCAGGAGATTCTGTTACTGCACAGGAATCCCATGAGACAGTATTATCAAGAAGGAATCTGTAGTATTCAGTTCACCACAAGGGAGTAATATTAGATTTTTAGAATTAAATCCTATGATATCTTGTTTTATAAGAGCTGGCACAGAAGGAACAGAGAAAAATGCAATGGAAGAAAGATGTCTGCCTGGAATCCGAGCTGAAAGCTCTAATCATTACACTGATTTTTAGCAGAACTAAAACGACACCAATTCCAAGGCATTCATACTGTTGTGACTATTTTATGATCGATGTAGATAACTTTGGGATGGTTTTATTTATAACAAGCTTTTTTTTATTGCAAGCATACTACTTTGTTATAAATGTGCAACATGGCCATTTTACAGCAGCTTTAACCAACCTAATGAGCTCTTCAAATCATATTTGTGTGATGCTTCATATGATGATGCTTTCATGTAAGTGAATTAATAAAACAATATTTGTTTTCCTAGTTGTCTTTTTCTTGTAGTGCCTGTAGCATTGGTCTTTTTGGTGAGAAGTGACTGAGCATGTCTCAAGAAGATCTAACTAAATTTTGGCCTCTGACTGGAGATTGGCCACTGCTCCTGTAAGTTTTGACAGCATTTGGCCAGCAATGGAGAGCATCCTCAGAAAGCTATCGCCAAGATGCCCAAAGGATGGAATCAAGTCTTGCTATTTCCATTTGATCACAACAGATAAGTTTGAATCTTCATCTTTAAAATGCAGTATTTTGCCTGTGTGTATCATGGAACATCTTTAATCAGACAAATGCTGATCAAGGACAAAAGTCCCCTTAACACAAAACAAGTTTAATGTGAAGAGACATATCAATTTTGTGATTAGTCTGAATAAAGGTTGATGGACCTGTCAGATTGTCTCATCTCTCAAAAGTTGACCTATTGAAGAGAGAGACAGGAAAACTCAGGATTTTAGGTGAGAAGATAGAAATAAGAGTGGAAACCTGTTGAAAAGAGCATTTATAATTTATACCGGGAATTTAAAATGGAAAGAAAAAAATCAAACAGGGGTGTCAAGCATAAAGATCAAGACCAAAAGACAAGTTTAGTGGCCCGATAGATATCATTGCTCCTTGGATCCAGCCCTCTGTGTGACACATGGATGATGGCTGCCCTGAAGCGTCACACCCTCCTGGCTGTGCTGACAACAAAGGTATCACCCATGGGACAATGTCAGGTATTCCCAGTGCTTTTTAAAGCTGCAGATGAACTTGTCCCTGGTATTCAGATGTGATTACAGCAAGCTGAAGAAAAAGAAAAGGAGGTGACAGGAAGGAATATAAAACTCAAGAGGCATTAACTTGTTTGCTGTGTTTGGGAATACATGTGCTTGAGGGCCTGTGAACAAGAAAGTAGGCACAGCTAAATAGTAGGGTTAAGGAAAGTCAGTTTAACTTCAGAAGAGGGTGTACATAACATCTTAACCCTAAAAGACATAATTAAACAATAGCGTAAGCATGGAAGACTTCTGAATGTGGGAAGTGGACCATCAGAAAACACAACACCTATAGTGTGGATGTTGGCGACAGAGAGGTACTAGGAAAGATTACAAAGTGAGACTGCTGGTAATGACAGATGGAAAAGTTACTGAACCCACACATTGGAGAGATGCAAATTACAACCATATCACTTCTGTGATAAGGATTTCAACTTGGTAGGTAATGGTTTGGGACCATCAGTTCACTTACCGTGGCTTTATCCAACAGCTCTTACTTAGATGCTAATGGCTTGCAGTCCTGGTGAGAACAGAGTTGTGTCACCTGGGCTCCTGTGTCAGCCAAATCACTGGGCTCTTTGTGAGCACTTGAGAACTCCCCATGCACCTCTGATGCACCTTTTGCTCTGTATATGATAACATGTACCTCTCTCCAGGAGGCAAAAAAAATTTTAAGGGGAACATCATTTGTGAGTGAACCCCAAGTGAAATTCATTACGAGGAGTGACCAGTTTCACATATTGTTACAAGAAAGAAAAAAAGTCAAATGACTGTGTCATCTTGGAAGTATTAACAGCATTAGTATATTTAAGACCAAGCTGAAAGCCAAGACAATAGCTTGTGGATCTCTTGAGACAGACAATCTGTCAGTGAAATCTCCTCTATAAGAAATCACTGACATTTCACAAATAAAATCTCATCCTGCTCAGTTAAATACCTTTTTCTTAGTATAATATTCTTCTAAAAGCTTTTTCTCCTGTATTGCAAAGAAATCATTCTCATCTCTCTTTGTTTCCTTAGAACCTTTCACAAATCATAAAATCACATCCTGGTTTGGGTTGGAAGGGACCTTAAAGCTCATACAGTTCCAAGCCTCTGCTACAGGCAGGGACACCTTCCGCTACACCAGGTTGCTCCAAGCCCCATCCAACCTGGCCTTGAATACTGCCAGGGATGGGGCAGCCACAGCTTCTCTGGGCAACCTGTGCCAGCGTCTCACCTCCCTCACAGGGAAGAACTTCTGCCCAAGATCTCATCTCAATCTCCCCTCTGTCAGGCTAAAGCCATTCCCCTTTGCCTTGTCCCTACAGGTCCTTGCCCAAAGCCCCTCTTCATGTTTCTTGTAGCCCCTTTAAGCACTGGAAGCTGCTCTAAGATCTCCCCAGAGTCTTTTATTCTCCAGCTCTCTCACAGGCAACAAATACTTTCTGCATTATCAGTCTCACCAGTAGCATCTCTTATGCTTACCTGTATGAATGAATATGCAACATATATTTATTTGCAAAAATCAGCCTTAGGAATCACCAGTTTTACTGACAGGGGTGTTTTTGAGCATGAAGGCAGGTGGAGTTGAGAAGCAGCCTACACAGCAAGTCACAAGACTGAGACTTGGAGCAGAAAACTGGTTCATGAATTTGGTTTGAGATTTATTGCTTGGCAACTTGGAGCACAGCTACTCAACAGCTGGCTCTCTAGCCAAAACACACTGGCAAACAGAGCAAAACTGTCATGGTAACAGCTTTACACACAGATTGCAATGGCAGTCTGTTCTACTAAGGGAATTCCTAAGAGATACCACAAAAATACAACTAATAATAACTAGTAATAGTAACTATTGCTACTCCTAATAATAGCAATAAATTTATTTATATCTTGTTGTTGTTATATTATATTTGGCTAGTATTTGGTGATTCCAAATTGCTGTTTAAACATGCCTGGATGATTTCTTATAAGCTCTCTCTGCTGAGGTGTTCTGTATGCTCCCCTCTACAGCTAATGGGAATATCTTTCCCTTATCCCTAATTACCACAGAAGCTTAATATATAGTAGTGTGCAACTTCATCATACATGAGCATGGTGTTGGTGATGGGAACGCTGAAGCCCCTGAAGGAGTGGGAGCATCACAGCAGGGCATTGGGTACAGACTGTTGCCAGCCCCTAAAGGGAAGGGTTCCTGAAGCCACTTTGCCAACAACATCAAATCATGATCTGATATATTTAGGAGCTAGCTCTGCAGCCTGTGCTCATGTTGGGTTGAAAGCACCAAGAAGCATGAGTATGGGTTGCAAACCACCCCTGAGACTTAGTAAAAAATAATAGCCATTTGCTTTTGTTAAATAACAACCTACAACAGGGTACAAGTTTTGTTCCCATGATTCTGAATTATGATTACACTTGCACCAAAACAGCTGGAGGAGGGAGTTTTCATAGAAACCGAAAATGGTTTATGTTGGAAAGGACCTTAAAGCTCATCCAGTTCCAGCCCCTGCCATGAGCAGAACACTTTCCACTAGACCAGGTTGCTCCAAGACCCATCCAACCTGGCCTTCAACACTGCCAAGGATGGGTCAGCCACAGCTTTCCTGGGCAACCTGTGCCAGCACCTCATAGGGAAGAACCTCTGCCTAAGATATAATCTCTAGTTCCCCTCTGTCAAGTTAAAGTCATTCCCCCTTGTCCTGTCCTTACAAGCCCTTGCCCAAAGCCCCTGTCCATGTTTCTTGTAGCCCCTTTAAGCACTGGAGCTGCTCAAAGTTCTCCCCAGAGACTTTAATTCTCCAGCTGAACAAGTCCAGCTCCCTCAGCCTGTCTTCATAAGAGACATGTAGAGGTTCTTCAGGACTGGTCTGATCTCTCAAAGTGTGCCTCTGGTTTGACATGGTGCTCTAGATCCTGGAGGTCCTGGCATATCGTGTTAACCAGCTTCAGCTCCCCTTCTCCTGCAGCCACTCCTCTTGTGTGGGACAAGACATGACCTGCCCCATGCTCCTCTTCAAAGCCAGTACACAAATAGATAGGTATTGGTTTTCCAGATTGCTGTGCTGGTGTTGGCCAATAAAGACTAAATGAAAATATGAAGAACTTCTTTACTGTGAGGGTGATGAGGCACTGGCACAGGTTGCCCAGAGAGGCTATGGCTGCCCCATCCTTGGCAGTGTTGAAGGCCAAGTTGGAAGGGGCTTGGAGCAACCTGGTCTAGTGGAAGCTGTCCCTGCCCATGGCAGAGGGTTGCAACTGGATGAGTTTTAAGGTCCCTTCCAACACAAACTATTCTATGCACTGTGTAGCAGGCAATAGGAATGGCATTTTACATTAAGGACTATTGTATCATCATTATGCCCTTTTATCTTCCAATTCAGAAGCACTCATGAAGACTCCAATGTTTTTTACTTTTCGGAGATACTGCATTTGAACTTAGAGTAACAAGTAGCCTCTTAACATGCTGATCCAAAAGCTCTCAGGAATATAAACTTACATGTTAAAAAGTGGAAGGTGGGGAGAGAAAGTTTAATTTTGAAAGGACTTCTTTTCATGACAGAATCCTTTCTCACCCAAATATTGGTACCCAAATTTAGTTTTTAGACACTGAAAAGAACTGATGTTCCAAAACCTCCAAATTACTTTATAATACCTCATTCCAGCATTAGGAAGTTTCATTAAGGTAGCCAAAAATGTGAGTGTACTGAAACCAGTCCTTCTCATTTTGCCTGGTTCTTCACATACTGGGACAATTTACATACAGCTTGTCCTAGCAGCCCTGCTGTGCTCCTTTTGTGGTGGAGGGCATGCTTCAGTGGTTATTATAAGACTGTAAGACTTTGGGGTTCACAGGGCTTTTTCTGGCCATGTCTCTGACTGAGTGGAATATTTTGTGACTGTATATAGCATGTGGCAAATAGCATAGCAATGACTGCACAGCACTGTCTGAATTCTCTGAGCAGAGTTTTCCCTTTATTATGTATCATTTCCATCCCACTGTCCTAATTCTGATAGCTCATGTCCATCCTCCATTCCCATTAATTTCAATAATAATGTACATGGAAATTCATACCAAAATAATAATTCTGATTGGGTGTGATCTGAACATCAAATAATATCTCTGGTAGGGATCATACTTTCTGTAGGCTTGGCTTCTTTTGGTTTATCCTATTTATCTCAGGAAATGATTTGGAAATGGCTGAGAATAAGGCTGAGCTCATATAACATTGTACCGATTATTCTACTTGGATAGTAGCAAACTGAAAATGTTGGCTGTTGGACATATTCCATTTGCATGTGACAGCTAACAGGTTTTAGACGACCACACTATTATACTCGATGTCTGCAGCATGTGCATATTCAGGAAGGAGAATTGGCTTAGTAATTGGTGGCTTTCAATCCACTGAATGGAAGGAACCATGTCTTAGTCTCTCTATTAAGAATACCGAAGTCTTCATTCTGTTGTCTGCCTGGTTAAAGACTGTTTTCTTGTCAATACAATCTTTCAATGGTAATTTCAAGTTTGTGTTTAACCTATTTCACATCTTAAAAAAACCCCAAAACACTCTTAAGCAAGGTCAGTATCTAAGTACCTTGGATCTCTTCCCAGAGACTTCCCACAGAGTAATCTGGAAATTCTATGCTCAAACATAAACATGGTTTGAAATAGAAGAAAAATAAAGTGAATGTTCATTGCTGAGACCTAGGGAGATTGTGTGGCTTCATCAAAAATGCTGTCCAGTCCTGTTTCTTCTTTCATCTGCAAGCACAGAAGTAGACCCTGTGAGAAATGTGCTCAATGCCAGGAATCATCAAAATGAAGGTAAGCAGACACTCTTTTCTTTCGCTTATTTTTTAACCTGCATGTATTAGTTCCTGTAGTGCTGATGTTATTATAGCTCTCATAGCTTTATTAGTAAGCAAGAAAGATAGAGGGGAAGCAGGTAATGTTAAAATGGTTGACTGGAACAAAATTGCTCTGGGCCTTGAATGGCAAAAGGAATTAATGATTAAGTCAAAAAAATCACGCAATGCAGTGTGCTATCACTGCAGGTTTTTTGGTGTCAAGGGGATTTTTCTGGGCAAGGATCATTCCTCAAAACTTACTTATGTATGTCTTGTGTGATCTAAACTTAGAGTGAGCACTGGCTCCCACTATAATTTATTAGACATGTTATTAAACAGCACAGAGTGAATAACAAAAGTGTCAAAACTGAAAACAAATATTCTACACATGTCTGATGACAGATGACCTGCACATCTGTTGACAGATGACCTGTTTTACAGACTTCTGCAGTATGTTTCTTAGCTACATATCTGTCATCTTTTCTTTCCAAATATCTTGCAGAAGAAACTACGTTTTATTTAATATATCAGCACTGTCACTACCTTCAAGCAACAGAGAATTTGACAAATACCTCGTGGCCTGCAGTTTACTTTTCAAGTACTCACCCAGCACACCATGCAGTTGTTTCTGTCTGAGTTCAGCAGGAGTAACGCAGTGCTGAACTAGGTGCTTGTCTGAGTGAACTCTCTGTTAAACTATGAGGTTATAACTGTCTTCAGGGCCAGACTGCAAGACAAAGCCTTTGCCATTGCCAATACCACAGGTGGTTATTAGGCAAGGGCTTTCAGACACATTTCAGGATGTCTGTGTTCCAGCCTCCACCCTACACAGCCCAGAAGGTGCAGAAGTTTCTCCAAAATCAAAGGAGCCCAGCTCTGTCTCTTGGTGCAGGTGAGTGCATTGTCCTGCTAGACCCATTCAGCTGTCATGTCTTCAGGGCTCAGTCATAGCCTAGTGGAAGGTGTCCCTGACCACAGCAAGGGTTTGGAACTAGATGATCACAAGGTCCTTTCCAACCCAAACCACTCTGTGATTCTATGATTGCCGGTTCTCAAAGGTCTGTGCCATTTTGGGAAAGCATCTTGCCTAGACCAGGCTTTGAGATCCTCCACTAGAGTAGTTGTTCAACCCTGACAGATCACACAGACCTTCAACAGCCTCTCTGATCTTGATTCCCCTTCTGCCACCCCAGACATACATGAGGGCACCTCATCTGACTGCAGCACAGCTGCCCCTCACTGCCACATCAAGCAGTGGGCTAGAAAGGAGGATAGCAACACACATCTCATGGAGATATTCTGAGGATATGGCCACTACCTCCTCAGAGGACTCAGACCTTGCAGTGATGAGCGCCACGAAAAGTCCAAGGTAAATAAGGGAAAGAGACGTGTTCATTTCACAGTTGTGACACTAAAGGTCAGCTGGAAAAGCTAGTCTCCTACATGCTTGGAGAGGTTAGGAATTGTGCAGCCAGGTCCAGATATGTTCTGACAGATTTTAAGTGGGGCTTTGCTGGGAAGTTGTAAAATTCAGCAATACACGTCATTTGCTTGCAACAGCCATTTTTTTTCGCGTTAGCCACTGGCAACAAATGATTCATACAAGAGAGGCCACATGATGAACAGATTCGTATAAAATGACTATGCTATATTCAAAGTCAGCTAAAACATTCTCACACAAAAAAGTTAACTCAAGCTCCTATTTCCCACAATAATAATAATGAAAATAAGCTTAACAAACACTTACCCCCATTCTCAAAACTAATTTTCTGTTATGTTTCCTTTCCCCAGTTTTGTTTGGCAGAGTGTCAAATGGTGTATCAGCAAAAGTGTGAGTGCCATAATCTGACAGAGGAAAAAAAAATGTGTATTTTTAGTTTAAAAGTGTTTATAATTTCAATAGGTAAAATGAATACAGGCCAAGGAAGAACAAAATAGCATATGCAGAAATGTCAGCAATGAGTGTGAAAGTATAAGCATATGAGTTTCAGTATAAGAACAAGCTTGGCTGGGAACTAAGTTCTCTAAAAAAGACCTACATTAACAACTGAAGCCCACTAAACGTATTTTTCTACCTAGGTTCTTAGCAGACTTCCATTTCAAACTTTGATTCAAACTTCATGAAGATGTGGGCCATGAGCCTATGACAAGACCCTGGGACATGATTCCCTTCAAAAATCATCTGGTTTGACTGATGTCTTCCCAAGACATTTCTGTTATCCCATCCCATTGAGTCCTGTTCTTCAGTAATACAAACTCCAATGATATTCCTGAGTCTTCAGATCCTCCATTTTCTCCACTTGTCCCACCACCCCTCAGAAAAGTGTCTCGGGTTTCAGGAACTGTCACTAACCACAACATCAGAGAGAAATCCCTCTTAAGGCTGCAAAGAATTCGTCCCTTAGCTAGTTCTCATGGCTTTGCTCCCCAAAGGTCATTTTCATGCCAGCCATAGCTTGTGCATTCAAGTAAGCAGCAGCACCATAAAGGTGTCTGCAGAAGATCCTCCAAGCTGGACACATCCTTCAGCCCTGCATTTGAGATCTGAGTGCTGTTTAGTCATCCTTTACAGTGAATGTAACTTTCATGAAGGGCATTTATTTCTGTAAGACTGTCATCTTGTCCTGAGGAGAGAGAAGAGAGTAGAACAGCAACAAAAAAAAGGAGAGGATAGTAGACAGCTGGAAGCATGTGCAGCAAAAATTGCTGATAGCAGAGCAAAAGCCAGTGGAGCAAAGAAAACTTTTGGAAATACAGAGCAGTAGTGACAGTAGGGTTGGGAATATTTGTGATGGGGATTGAACAGTGAAAGACAATCATGGAGCAAAGCTGCATCCTGCTGAAACAGGGAGAGAAGCATAGGGTATAACAGGTTGTCCAGACGTGTCTCTTCACTTGAGAGCTGTTCATATGTCAGTGACACGGACCAGCAGGACAACAAAATGGCTTACAATGGCCATGCTTGGGTATTGGCCTCGGGTCTCCCAGAAAGCTGCTGTGACCACACCACCATCTCACTTTGAGCTGATGCTGCAGGAACAATAATCTTGCAGCTCAAAAGCAATAATGCAAACAAATCAAGCACAGAACCTGAGAAAGAGGCTGCTGAGACACTGAATGTAGCTCACAGAAAGTTAAATATCTGTGGCCTGCTCTTCCAGTGGGAGCTCCTTGACCTATCCCTGCAGCAGTGGGAGTATATTATGGACTGTAATGATAGGAAAAGGTGTAATGGATTCAAATTTATACAGAGGAACTCAGGTTAGTTATAAGGAGAAAGTTCTTTACTGTGAGGGTGGTGAGGCACTGGAACAGGTTGCCCAGAGAAGCTGTAGTTGCCCCATCCCTGGCAGTGTTCAGCAACAGCTTGGACAGAGCCTTGGACAACATGGTTTAGGTGTCCATGCCCATAGCAGGGGGCTGGACCCAGATGATCTTAATGCCCCTTCCAACTCAAACCATTCCATGAGTCTATATGAGCAACAGGGTGGCAAGCTGGAAGTGTGAATTGCAACATCTAAGCTGCTGTATACCTACAGGAGGCACACAGATGGACACAGTCACGTCCTCTCTGATCTCTTTTTTATAGAGACTGCACAAGCTCACCAGCAGCAGAGGGAGTAGCTGTTGAAAAAGTCCATACTCATCACAAGCTAAGTAATGCTCAGAGGTCCCACTGAATCAACCCAAACACACTGCAGAGAGGTTATTGGTGCCTTCGTTATCTGCCCAGTATTGTAGCTGCCTGGTGCTATACTCCACCACCTTTTCCCAATATGTAACACTACCACCCCACTCAAGATAATAAGGTTTTGATCATGACAAGACACTCACAACAGCAAACAGCCTGGGCATGGAGAGGTCAAATAGACCAGCTGCAAACAGAGAAGAAAAAGAGTGCATCTGACTCTCTAGCTTGTGTGGGGGTATGTGTGTTATGCAGGCAGCAGAGGCCTGGATGGCAAAGGTCTCCCAGCGATCCTGGCCATCCAGGGCTTGGGCCCCCAGCACTGTGCTGCATTCCAGCCTTCTCCTCTCCCCGGCCCATGCCCCTGCTCACACAGAGAGGCAGCCAGACATGAACGTGAGAAAGCCTCCTCAGACAAGTCTCTTCTGCAAATCATGGGGTAGTTGTATTCTAAAATAATCATAATTAAAAGGGGCAAACGCAAAGGGGGAGCTGGGGTGTGAGGTTGCTTTTTTACCGTGTCCTTTTAGCATGCAAACACAGTGAAAGGGATTTTTTTTCCAAACAATATACTACTCCATGCCCCTTCTAGTACACTCCCCATCCTTTGAGATCAAAGGGTCTCAGTACAGTATTTGTCTACAGCAGAAAAGCTCATGAGCAATAGCTTTCAGGGTTGTTTCCATCTACTTAATTGAGTTAATAAATATGTAAATTGATTTTTAAATGGTGGACCTTTAGAGACATAGAGACACAACCAAGTTCAGATGACTGCTATGTCAGTGCAATTGAAGAATCATTTCTATAAATGTTGTAAAGATATTCCAGATTCCTCTTTATTTTCCTCTTTTTCTTTCAGAATACATGATACAGGGCTTGAGCCTGGGTGTGGACCTGAATTCTGCCCATCCTTTCTTCTTTTTTTTACTCTAAGCCTAGAGGAATTTGGAAACAGAGCCGTCTGAACTGTGATATCCACATATGCTTCTTGGGAAACAGAGGCAATACAAAGATGAAGACATTTTACCTGTTTTAATATTTAAATTATTGCTGTGAAAGAGTGTGTGACATCAGGTATAAGGGAAATTCTGCGGCTTAGAAGCATCGAGACTAGTGTTTATAGGCAGCCTGTACATAAACTCACATGGATGTATGGAATTTGAAAGCAAAACTAAGCCTTTGTATTTTCTTTCTTAGCTGGAAATTTTTAATTTTCTTCTCAGAAAGGTTAGTTTGAAGCCTTCATGGGAAAAGTGCCATTTAATTCTGTAACAAGTTGAAATGAATTTGCAGAAGCGTCCCTTATTAATCGGTTATATGACAACATGATTTGATGTTCTGGACACTCAGTGTGATCACTTAGGATGTGCTTTAGCAAACATGTCATTTCAGAGCCTAACCGGGCATTTTAGGACCCATTTCCATATGTCCCAAAGGGATGAAGGTATCGCAGCTCCCTGGGCCTCCAGTGTAGGTCCCTACCTTCAAGCTTTAACATACTTTCACATTCACAGGACTAAGGCCTCAGAGTTCATGATTTTTTGGGTCAGGTATAATAGCTGTCAGTGCCAGTAAGGACAAGCAGACCTAACTGTGACCCATCAGCTGCAGGTGCTGCTTCTGCAGACTGCACTTCTGCTGCAGGAGGGAAGCTGTTCAGTAGGGATGTTGGCAGAAGTACTGCTCCTTGGCCTTATCCTTCAGAGGGTAAATAAACTTAATCTCAAATTTGTCCACTGCTACTGAGGTGAGGTGAGATCTCACTGTTCTGTAGCCCCTAAGGAAGGAGAAGGTGTCCAGCACAACCTTCGCAGAGCAGCTTCAAACCTATGAGCTTTTGCCCAATGCATAGCCCTTTCATCCAGAACTAATCCATCTGCATTGTCAGGTGGAAGAGGGGTTAGGACGGAAAAATAGTAGATGTCTGGATGTTTGACAGCAGTGGGTTTATCAGCCTGTAAATCTCCACAGAGAGATTTAAACACAGGCAGGAATTGACTTATTTGACATTGAGACAAAACTACACCAAGGAGACTTGTACCTCTGTAGCACCAGATTGCCATCACCCACAAGGCAGCAGTAGTCTCTTTTTCCATCCGGAGAGTTGTGGTTGAAAAGACACACACACACTGTGTATATGCACCTCACAAGAAGAAATAAAAGCACTTCATCTAAGTTTGCTTAGGTTTAGCAAAGGTCAGAGATTTTCGCACCTAGGTGAGCTGTCATCTGGCTTGGGGCAATTCTCTTTTCTCTTGCATCCTTTGCTGGAACAGCAGGAGAGCTTTACTGGTGTGAAAGACTAAGCTGTCTTCAGGCTATAAAGGACTTGAGTCACAAACCACTTCCCCACTCCCCATGCACAATTTTGTATTAATTCAGGACCTTCCAAAATTGTCCTAATACCTCCTCACCTGCTGGTTCTGAAAACCTGTTGAAGGCCGAGTCTTAAGCTAAGGGAGATGACATTACTTAGCTCTAAACTAAGTAATTCTAGACCAGTGGGGTCGAAACTTCTATTTTCAAATGCTGAGCTTCATTTTCATAACCTTAAATCAAATGAAGTAATTACCTGGGAAAAACTGCGTCATTAAGGCACAACAGCAACGTCTAAGGAATTGCACCATATAAATACATGCAGAAAATAATCAATTCTTGCATGAATGGAACACCTCTAAGGTGTGGGAATAAGCCGGCACTACAGCCCCTACCAGTTCAGTGACCAAGAGGCAGCTCCACATGTTGGTGCTCCAGAACAATGCTGTGTTTTGCATTTCTTAAAGGGATATTTAGAATCAAGATCTTTATTACCACTTTTGAGCACATGCTGCCTCTTTAAACATCTCCCTCTTTAATAAAAACTTGGTTCTTTCCTTTGTTTATGTTTTTTTCATTTTTCACTTCTTAAACCTCCCATGCAACAACTATTTTGGCTTTTAATGAAGGGAATTTTTCTGCATCCAGCAAACTGTAAACCATGTCGCTTGGATACAGCAAAACCCGAAATTCCACAGATTTCCATAAAGTCTTAATCATAAAGATTTCCATTGTGTTGGGAGGGGGAGTGTGCTGCTCATTCTTTGATTTTTGTGTCCTGAATTAGCATTTGTAGTGAAAAAGAGGAAGAAAGAGAAAAAAAGAAAGGAGAGGGAGAGAGAAGAAGGAAAGAAGGGAAGAAAGTAAGAAAGAAGCAAAAAAGAAGGAAGGGGGAATAAAGAACAAAGAGAGAAAGGAAGGAAGAGAGAAAGAAGAGAGAAAGGAAGGGGGAAAAAAGAAAGAAGGGAAAGAAGGAAGCCGTTGTGATTAACGCAAAATATGACCTTTTCTTTTCAAAAAGTTTGTGCTGTCCCTCTCGTTTATCACCAGTGCTGCCCACCCCTTCTCTTCAAGACACTTCGGAGCTGTTAAGCATCTAGGGGTGATAATTTGACTTTCAGCTAAACCGGAGGGCTCAGCAGACAGCAGTAGGTGGTGATGTAATAGGTACCAACGCACATGGATATATAAATATCGTGGCTAGGGCTGAATCGCTATGGCTGAGCAGCTATTAGAAGAAGATCAGCACTTCAGACAAGACTCCTGGAGTTGAGATCAAGTTCAGAAGCTCTTGCTTCTGGGATTTCCACTCCATGCAGCCGGCACAGGGAAACAGCAAATCCTCCGGGGACTGAGAGCGGGACTCCCTTCCTCCCCTCCTGCCTCGCTTTTTCTTTCCCCCCCCCCCCCCCCCC
>JANRGW010004256.1:0-18411 GCA_024733675.1 Psilopsiagon aymara | reverse complement strand
CCCCCCCCCCCCCTTCTTTTTTTTTTTTTTTTTTTTTTTTTGTGTGTGTGTGTGTGTGTGTGTGTGTGTGTGTGTGTGTGTGTGTTCTGTTTTGTGTTTGATTTTTCTTTTTTGGTTGGTTTCCCTTTTTTCTCTCTCACCCCCTTCCTCCTCCAACTTTTGATCTCAGTATAAAGCGGGAGCTGGGTGTTGCGCGTCTTTTCGGAGCCCCTAAACCGGGATGCCTCTCCGCTCGGCGTTGCTGCCGGCGCTGCTCCTGGGCTTGCTATGGCCAGGAGCTGTTCGCGGTCGGTCGCTCCCGAGTCACCTCCCCGCCGGGCCCCGCCAGCGCCGCTGGGACGCTTCTCTCTTCGCCCGCTCCGTCGCTCGCCTCCCAGCAGAGCGCCGCGATGCCGCCCGCGACGGCGACTACCTCTTGGGTATCAAACGTTTGCGGCGCCTCTACTGCAACGTGGGCATCGGTTTTCACATCCAGGTCCTGCCCGACGGCCGTATCGACGGAATCCACAGCGAGAATCGATACAGTAAGACGGAGACGACCCCCGTGGAGGGGAAGGTGAGGCGCTCCGCGCCCGCGGAGCCGCCCTAGAGGGAGGTTCCGCTGGCGCAGAACGGCTCACCTGCCTCATAGAGCGGTGTGTGGCTAAAAGAGTGGGTGCATGGCTGATCTCTAAGTACCCTAACAATCTCGCCCCTCCACGGCACCGCCAGGCTGCCCGCCTATGCTTCTCCAGGGGCCGCGGGCGCCGGGGGCAGCTGAGCTGCGGCGGAGCCCATCGGGGGCTCCAGAGGAGCCGCTTGGGCGCTGCTCAGCACCGTGCTTGCCACAGACAAGCACCAGGTGTCGGGGTTGGCTCAACATCTGGAGGGTCAGCAGCATCGTGGGCCGCCCAGTCTGAGAAGGGGCCGGGGAGAGCTCAGCTCTCCCCCAGATTTGAAAAGCATCTGCTGGGGACTTAACCCCGTGGCCCCATGGCTCTGATATCCAACTGAAACAATAAGATCCGGGAGTGGGGATATAAGCTGCATGATGACAAACGTTTCATTCTCCCCAAGCACAAACTCTGGCTTATTTTAACCTGGTCTATACAGAAGGATGTCTGGAGGCAAAGTAAAAATAGATACTGGGTTAAAAGGAGAGAGGGCCCAGCATGGGGCAGCACGTTGAGCATGAGGCTGGGGTTCTGCAGCCACCCACAGCGGTGTTTGGGCATGGGGATCCATGTTATGATAGCCTCTAGGTGAGAGCAGCATTGGCACCACGCACTCCTTCTGGGCACAGCCTTTTGTCTCCCTGATTCCCGTCTCCTCTGTAGGTCTGCTGGAAATCTCTCCCGTGGAAAGAGGAGTGGTGAGCATATATGGTGTCAGAAGTGGACTCTTCGTGGCCATGAATAGCAAAGGGAAACTCTATGGATCTGTAAGTAGCCACCGAGTGTGTGCCTGGGGGAGGGGACCATGATCAGCTGGGGTGGGAGGTGTGAATGGTGTTAAAAGCTACCCAAGCTCCATCATTGCCCCTCCTGGGTCAGAAAACACAAAGCAGCCCCTGTTGCCTTGCTAATAGAAGGTGTGCTGTCCAGGTATGCCGCTTAATGAAATTTTGAAGTGAAACCCATTCTTTTGCATCATGCTTTTTCCGTCATAAAAACTATAATCACCCAACCATGGTACCCTTCTTGCCTACCACGTAGACCAACAGAGTAGTCAATTTGTGTGGCAAGACCTCAAGCTAGCCTCCGTCCATCTCTTTCTTATATCTAAGTACAAACAGCCTCAAGCAGGTATGGCAGTTGGTCATTCCATCTCCCAGAGGGCACTTGAACTTGGGATCGGTGAGGGCCCCATAAATGACTCTCTATGATGTGATGAATCAGTTCTTATTGCATACTTATTGATCGCTCTTTGTTAGTGCTCTTGATTGGAGCTTCTGTTCCCATGAGAGTTCAGCATTCTCAGGATTTGGACTTCTGTAAGAAGACAGATCTATTAGAAGACAGTACAGATCTTTTTGGTGCTGAATCTGTGGAAATGATAGAGGCATTTTATAAAATACACTTGAGGAGGACAACAGCACTGCATGTCTTTGCCCACGTTGAGCTGACCTCATGCTTTTGAGTTCACCTCTGTTAAAGTTACTGACCTGCACAATTTCAAACCCATGTTCCTTCCTTACCCATGGCTTTCCTATTTCATGTTTCTCAATGATGCTTTGAAGAAACTTGAACTGAGGAAGAGCCAAACCACGTCAAAGTTACCTGGGACATTTTCACATGAAGACATGAAGCACCCAGAATTACCTTTTGCGGCATCAGTCCAGTTACAGAGGATTTTGACATTTATAAAAGTCAGGCAGAATCAGTCACCAAAGTGCAGAAGTCCCCTTTGTATCATTCCTTAGGAAGTCTGCTGCTTCTGTGTCCTGTATAAAGTAATTCCCAGTGCAGTATTCACTTTGGCAGGCTGAGATTTCCCTTAGAAAACGCTAGGGTTTTGCTCACTAGTAAGACGCAAATTCATTTGTTATTCTCCACATAACACACGTGTAATACCCATCCCTCTTTGTATTTATGGATGAAACCTTTTCACTGAAAGGGTGCCTTTTGTCAGATCTGTTTTTACTTTGGACAGCATAAGTTATCCAAACCCTTCCTTAGATTTTAAAACTGAAAGAACAGAAAATATCGTGCATGCTGAGTGTCTTTAAAATGCTTCTTTCTCCCCAAGCAACACAAGGAAATGCTAGCAGTCTGATTTTTCTGAAGCCTCTCAGGCAATTTTTTGCTGGTAGGACAACTACTGAACAACTAAATGAGCAGTGCAGCAGAATTGGGCCTTATTCCTCTGCAGCACTGATCCCTCTGCAGCATTATTCCTCAAGAGCTATGGTGTCCTTCTCACCTTTAGGGGGACATGCTCAGCCTGAACACAGCATCCTTAATCACCCTCTGCCTCTTGAGTCCTGTTTGAAGCTTCATTTGGGTGACACTTCAAAAGGTTACCAAGTGTGGGGAGTCAGCTGTACATTTCCTCTCAGCACACCTTCTACACCTGGTAGCAAGAATATTTCCACACCTGATGTTTAAAATTCCTTCCCTCTCATTCTATCCTTTTCATTTCAGACCCATTTCAACGATGAGTGCAAATTCAAAGAGATTCTCCTGCCAAACAACTACAATGCTTATGAATCCAGGATTTATCCCAGGATGTATATAGCCCTCAGCAAAAATGGAAGAACAAAGAAAGGCAATAAAGTATCTCCCACAATGACAGTGACACATTTTCTACCCAGAATCTGAGACATCCCCCTTCAGACCTACCTCACCACAGGCAAAGACGCAAGACAAGTTTGGGGAAATGAAACATGGTGCACTTTTACTGGAGAGTTTTATGCAAGAGTAGGTGTAAGATATTTAAATTAATTATTTAAATCTGTATATATTGACACAAAAGTTATTTATAGTTCTGATTTCAATTTGTGGGGTTTGTTTTGTTTTGTTTTGTTTCGGTTTTTTTAATTTCTGAAAAAAAAAACAGACCTCCGACCCAAGGTATTTCATTTCATGGTGCAACAGTAGAAGGTTTCTGCTTCGTGGTTTATTTAATTTGTTTCTAAGTTATCACAGGTGTGCTGCTACTCCGTGTCCTAAACCAGGTGGAATTCAATTCCTTCAGTACAATGCTTTGCACTGTTTGTGTGTTGTATGGTGTCTATCACTGTACGTGTGTTTGTTTGTTTGTTATGGTGGCTTTGTTCCACTCAGTGTGTTCTCCAGCCTCCCCCGTGATTCCTGAAGAAGCTCTTTGCCTCCAAGAAGGAATGGAGGGATGCTTGGGTGGGATGCCAGCATGGAGCTACACACAATGCCTGACCTCCTTTGTGCAAAGTTGCTATTTCTTTGGAACAGGATTGGTTTACCTTGGTTCTGAAGAGCTACCCCCCGAAAACTGTTTTTAGATCTGCCAGTGCTGAACTTTGAACTTTTCTGCAGTCCATCTTTGAGCTGCCAGGCGGTGCAGAGGCTGAAGCACCTACAGAAACTCAGCAGGATTGGGGTTGTGGTTTATTTTTGAGATCAACAGGAGCATACAACCTTTTGAGGCTTTCAGTGGAAGCGTATAATGCGTATTATTGCTTGGCATTAAGCTAAAAGAAATTGTCTGTCCCTCCCTCTGGGAGTGCGCTGTGCAACGTGCCACTGTGAACCAATTACATTGTGTTCAAATGAAATCAAATTCCCTTTCAGTTTGGAGACTACATTCATTTTGCAAAGTTTCTGAGACTCTTTAATAGTCCTCAGTTTTTAAAAGGCAAAAAAAGCATTTGCTGGTTGGTAAAAACCACAAGCTCCACGGAGAGATTAGATTGATTGCAAGGAGTTGAGGTTGTTTTGTTTTCTTTTTGATGCAGTATTTGGAAGGAGAAATATGCTGCTTTTTTCTGTCTCATTCCCTGACAAAGTTCATTAATTTCTACCTCACTAATTTTCAAGCCAGTCTCCCCCAGCAAAATCTGCATGGAAGGAAGGTACATTCTTTTCTGCTTGGTCTTACAGTTCTGGAGGAGGGCCTGAGGGAACAATCGTAATCCCAAATCTCTTTTTTTTTTCCATATCTAGCCAGAAGTATTCAGGATAGAGTTGGTTACATCCTATTTGAGCCTTGTCACATTTGAGCTATCTTTACCCAGTGGTTTACTTTTAGTACGGATAATCACGGTGAAAATATTTGCAGACAGCTGTCAGGCTGCAGTACTGTATCGTCATCAAGTAACCTTATATTTTTCTTTATATATTTTGCAAGTGTAACTCATGTCACTAATGTGATGAAAGAAAAGAAAGGTTTGATTAGGGGGAAATCACTAAAAGGATCCATTTTTCCTTTTTTGTTTCTTTCTTCATTTTTTTTTAAAAGATACCTCATCCTCAGGGAATCAGTATGTTAAGTAGAAACCAGAACTAACCATGTGTGATCACTTAGAGGATGTTTACAGATGATCTTCCAATCCAAGCTAGTTATTTCTGACTACATGAAAATCTGAGTTCAGCCTTTTTTGTTTTCTCTTTACATTCCTACACAAAAGCCTTTGTTCCTTTGTGATGGTATAAACTTGCCTGTATCCCTTACTTATACATGACCTTGAAGACAAAATCAACTCATCAAAGTTCAGTAAGACTAGAGCATACCAGGACCAGATCTTAAGGCAGCTGCTGTCAAAGCAAAAATAACAATTAACAAAAAGGAAGACAAGTCAACAACAAATGCATAGGAAATGTCATGCCTAAGCATTTGTTAATTTTTTTTCCCTGTAATTTGGGGGAACATCCTATGTTTTCTCTATGTGAGTAATCATTGTGTAATTATCACCACTACCTCTAACAATCAATTATGTTGTTCCAGATTTCAGATAGAGAAACCAGATCAGTAAGATTTTTCTCTGGGAATGGTTCTTTGTCACTTTTCACTCCATTAAATCCACAACTGATGACCTCACACAAAATATGTTCAGAGGTAGTTGTTGCAACTTTGAAGTATTGTGATGAAAACGTGATAACAATGTTACATGGGATGAGCTTTCACCATTTACCAGAATTTGTCTGTAGTTTTATACAGGTGCTGTTCAAGACTGTGGTGTATGTGCTGTGCACATTTAAATGCATAATAAATGGTAAACGTTTACAAGGTATGGCACCCTGGCATTGATTTTAACTCTTTAGAAGGGAATGCATCCTGCAGCGGAAGACAAAAAGTTGCTATTTTACTTTCCCAAAGAGCAGAGAGTCTTTGCACCTATGCCAGCTACTTCACAAATGATAGCCTGGATTTCTTACTCAGCTAAAGTTCCCCTGCCAAAGTTGGAAATAATCCAGGAAAACCCAGCTTCCCGAGCTCAATAACAGATATGCACACTTTCATCTGCCCCATACCAGTATTATCTGTGCGGTTATTAAGAATGGCAGCTTTTGGCCCATCATCTAGTGTTAAGGATTCAAAACCCAAACAGGCTTTGGAGTTTTTTGGATGTTGATATTATAAATGAAACCTGATTGCCTTTTTCCTGGCTTGTATGAGTGCTGCTTGCTTGCCCTGTGAAGTACTACATTGATGCAAGAATTTGTAGGATTACCTCTTTGAGATACTGTCTCTTTTTATGGTTAGTGATTATACTCGTAAATGTGTATAGAAAGATGAAGTGCTGTATAGCACTATTTCCGCCAAGACTCTTTTGCACAACTCTTATTTACAAATACTCGTGCATATGCACTTGTAGACACACATGCACACTATATTGAATCTCTGTATTTGCAGTTTTAACCCCTTTGAAGGATTAGGGAAGGATACATACTGGAAATTACAATATTCAAGTTTGATCTGTCACACCTTGATGGCAAAGGGAGTTTGTTCAGCTAAGTAAGAGCCATGCAAAACAGAAAGCCACACCACAAAACACACACTTCTCACACACTTCTCCATTTTCCTCTAAATTATATTCTTTTTCCTGTTCCTAGAAAGGGAGATGCAATAGATGAGCTGAGAATGCCCAGTGCCCTCTCTCCAAGTAAGAGCAATTTCTCTCTGATGTCTATAAATATGTAGCACAGATGGTTTTTTTTTTTGACTGGACAAGTATAGCTGCAGCACGTTTATGCTTCTAAGAATAGAGGCAGAATAAATAGGCATGCAGAAAATATAATATTTATTCATAATTAATTTTTATTGTTTACAATGCTTGTAAAAAAGAGCAAAGGTTAATTTATTTCTGCTAGATCTTCCATAATAATGATAAAAAATTATGGCCAGGGATAAAAACATATTTCAGCCTTTGGGAGATATCCAGTTTTAATTGTGAGGTTGAAGACAAATCCTAAGAATTGGCTCTTAGAAAGGGGAGATTTCAGAGTAGTAGCTTGGCAGGTTCATAGCACTCAGAGCACTGGTGTTGCACATGTGGTAGAGAAACATTCCTACTCTAGTATCACCCATTTTTTGTTTCATTGATCAGCCGACTTTCTTCACTTTGCCTTTGGAAGTAGTGAAAGAAATGCATTCAAGGTGAAAACTGTTTTTACCACCCCAAGAAAGGCTCTGATACACCACTTGTTGCAACATTCCTGAGAGCATTGTCATGATCCAGGTATGGCCACAGTGCTTCTGACAGCCTCTACCAAACATTTTTCTGCACAGAACAACCAAAAACCTTGTTGGATGGACTAACACCTTATGTAAGCCAGGCACATTTTCCCTCATTCTGGGATGGTCTAGTCTGTCCTGTAGGATAAATGGAAGAGGAACAGTGCCAGCATGTTCTCACACCAGGCCCTTGCTTGCCAGGGGAAGGACAGATGAAGGCTCCAAGGCCCATCATTCCTTTACAGACTCAAAGGTTTGAAATGGTTCATGCTTAACATTTTCTGACTCATCCATGACATCTACCAAGTTGTCTGTGTGTAATCCACCCTAATAAAAATCAGCATGACAAAACACTGCCTTGTATATAAATAGCCCCAGGTTTCAGAGGGGTCACTGTGTTTATAGTGCCAGATTCAGTTGTTCACACTTTACCACTTGGTTTCCATCACAGTACATGAACTGACCATGCAAGTGGCCAATTAAAGAGAGTCTGTTAAGGGGAGAGAGTCTTTTCATAAAGACTAGCAGGCACTTCATCAAGAAAGTTAAAGGAATTCCCTTTATATGGCACAAAGTATTGCTTGCCAAGCACAGATGGGAACAGATTTTTAACATAGAAAACCCAGTCTGAAGCTAAAAAGACACCACCAAAACCCTAAACAAAATTACCTTGGTTCTTCTACTCAGTAATCTAAACATAGATGCAATAGAGCAAAATTGTAATACCAAGCTGTTTTCAAGCAATACAACATGCAAAAAGGAGGCACAGCATGCTCAGTTTCCTGTGCACCAGCTCTGATGTACAGTCTTCAAATAAGAAATACTAACCTGAACGGTTTGTTTTAAAAATTGATTACTTAAAAAAATAGCTTAACATCATGCCAACAAATGTCTATGCCCAGTCACTTAAGGCAGACAATTGTCTAATATAAAACAATGACAATTTCTTGTATTGTAAGTGTCATGATACATTAAAAAGATGGTCAGTGCTGCAGAACTGATTGATTGGGTGGTTTAGATTTTTAAGACTATTTATACTTAAGAATTCTAAAATCTAAACAAATATTTCTGAAAACCAGGGATGATCTTTTTTCCTTCTTGTAGCATGTTAAGATATGATGCTCTTTTGAGCATGATATTAGAAGGTGCATCTTGCCCAAGACAAACTGAATTTTGAGAGCCATGCCTTAGTGAAGTCTCCTGCTGCCAAGGGGCCTGCAACCTGAATTGTTCTGTGCTGCAAGTGAAGGAAGTGAGTGAAATGAAGATGACAGTTGCTAATAGAGTCCCTGTAAGCTTTGTTACAGAGGCAGGAACTGTATAGTGAATGGAAGACTTTTGAGGAGAGAATAGTTCAGTGCCATGCTGGAGAACCAGATGTTAGTGTCACCTCTGTCATCAGGAAACCTGTGATGTCATGCAGCAAGTGGCCCAGCCCTCCTCTTCTGAATGCCTGACATAACACCATGAAGTGTGGAGAAGCTGATGAGCACCTGAAACTCAGCTCAGCTGCAGCTGTGTTGTGGCTATAAATGATGGGTAATGACAAGGGCTATGAAATACCAAGCTGGGAAGCTTTCAACCTGGACAGTTCACATTACTGCACCTGTGACATTAATAACTCTATGCTTTACCTCCCTGTTTCCAAGCTGCATTAAACGGTATTCAGAATATATCCATTAATATATTAATATGTTAATAGGGGGATCAGTAGGCCATACGCATTGTAGGTAAACAAAATAAAACAAGGAATGGGTGATCATGCAGTGAACACCATCCATCCTGGGCTCTGAATGGGTCAGGGCTCCTAAGAAAAAAGGTGCTGCATGACCAGATTTTAGTTGCATGGGAAGGATTAGTTCAGTTCTTAAATTCTGAGTGCTGGATTGACCTTGTGTACCTTCTGGTGTCACTCTCTGTGTGTACATGCAATTACATTTTATTACTATTATTTTATTGTAGGTAGATACAGAAGTACTCTTTTTCTATGACTCCCCAGGCTGTGTTGACCTTCACTATCGTTCATTCACACTACTTCATATAGGTTAAAGAAAGTGATTTAGTGATGTTTGTACCAATTACCATATTTCAGGTTCAAATTGGTTGCTAATCAGGTTACCTCTGAAGTACAAATCAGATCTTTATCAGCTTAAAGGTATTTGGCAAGTGTCAAAGCCACTTGGTAAAACTCTGGGGTTTCTGAGGAATGACCATTTACATACTTTTTCATTATCTCCACAGCTACATCTGTTTGCTTCCAAGTGCCTGCAAGAGAAGTGTTTGTAACTCTAGCTGGGTCCAATCCAGCTGGTTTAATGTCATTGAGCTTAAAGGTGCTTGTGAGAAGAAAGGGAGTACCACCTGCAGGATGTGCATCCATTAGAGATGAGAGAGACCCAGCCTTGTGGGGATCTTGTTAGGGAGGTTTAGAAATGTATAGCCTTGCATCTCTGACTGCCCAGCAAGCTTGGGAGCTCAGCCATGTTCCTCATTGGATTTTGGATCTTTTGCTGTACAAACCTCTTTATAAGGTCTTTTACTTGAATAGACGGTAACTGGGTCCCTGCTCTGATCCCTATCTGTGGTAGACCTTGCCCTAGGCTGGCTCACAGCAGCTTATGTCTGAACTGTGTGGTGGGATGTATCACCTTCAAAGTGCTCCCTCATCACCAAGCCAAGACTGCTCCAGTGCCTCCCCATGCCCACCATTAACACTGAAACCCAGCACAGCCATTTCCCTTCTGCAAGCCCCTTCCCAGCCCTTCCGCCAGCCAAGAACCTCTAGGGAGAGCTTTGGCTCCTTCACCGGGCACCATCCATGTTGAGGACCACCACTACACCAGGCCTTGGAATTCCTCTCCTCTCCCTTCCAGGTAGTGCTAACCAGCAGAGTGGCCCCATATTATCTGGTGGGAAAAGGCTGGGTTACAGCCCCCCATGGTCACCTTCCATGCTGAATCCGATTTCAAGAAACCCTGATGCTACTGCGAGCAGGAGCTCATCCAGGAGGAGTTACACATTAACCCAGGCAGTTAGGTTGCTATCTCACCTGTGTGGTCTCGCTCTGGAGCCAGTGTCTTTTTGTCTGTGTCTTTTCTTTAAATGAGGTTGAAGATAAGCAGAATGATTTCCCCAGGCACGAGTTTTGCAGCCAGGATGTTACTGCAGTGCGATGACCTCAGGTCTCCTGTGATGCTTGCTCCAGGAGTGGCTGTGCCTGTGTGGCTAGACAGGTCCAACCTGCCAACAGTCATAACTCTGCCTGCAATTTAGTACAGCTTCCCCACAGCCCCTAAGGAAAATTACCTTGGCTGCTTTCTCCCTCGGTTTTGACCTTCCTTTTCTGGGGCTGGGTGTCTGGCACTGCCTTTCCCCAGCAGCCCTGCCCATGCCCAGCTCCCTCCTCACATGTAGCAGGCTGCTTCTGCCCAGAAACACTCTCTATTCAATCCAGCAGCCTTCCTGCTTCCATGCTGCCCATTTTGACACCTTTTCTCCTTGTTTCAACGTGTGTCTTTTTCCCTCATACACCTGCCATGTTTTTCTACTCAGTTTTTCTTACATTGTTTAGTTGCATTACCTCAAATTGAATAATAGAATCATAGAATAGTTAGGGTTGGAAAGGACCTTAAGATCATTTAGTTCCAACCCCCCTGCCATGGGCAGGGACACCTCCCACTAAACCATATCACCCAAGGCTATGTCCAACCTGGCCTTGAACACCGCCAGGGATGTTGCCCCCTCTTTCTCTCCTACCTTTTCTACGCTTTCTTTTTCATAGAATCACAGAATGGCTTGTGTTGGAAGAGACCTTAAATCTCACCCCGTTCCAACCCCCTGCCATAGGCAGGGACAGCTTCCACTAGAGCAGGTTGCTCAAAGCCCTGTCCAACCTGGTCTGGATCATTCCCAGGGCCTCGAACACTTCCCTTGATATCTTCTGTTGGATTTTATTCTGGAGACCTTATAAATCACATCAAAGACAAAGACACTCAGTTTTTAACTAAGCACGTACCTGGACCTGCCTGCTGTGGCTGGTGTGGTCAGAAAGTGTGATGCAAACTCTACCAAAATGGGAGCAACTCGTACCCATATCCAACCTCGTGACTCAGAGATGCTAACATGCATGGACTATCTGCTACACTCTTGTCAGGTGAGTTTATTTTCATAGAATCATAGAATGGTTTGGGTTAGAAGGGACCTTTAGAGATCATCTTCTCCAAACCCCGTGCAATGAGCAGGCACATCTTCAACCAGAGTTGCTCAGACCTTCATCCAACCTCACCTTTAATGTTTCAGGGATGGGGCATCTATCACATCTCTGGGCAACTTGCTCCAGATTTTCACCACCCTCATCATAAAAAACATGCTTCCTTATATCTAGTCTGCATCTACCTTCTTTTAGTTCAAAATTCTTTCTTATTGCTCTGGTCAGTATCTATCTTTTTCATCTTCTGTGTTAATTCCAAGTTCTTCTTCAGGTTAGCACAGAGCTTCCACTTGCCTATATTTTGTTTTGACTCACATATTTCCTTTCCTTCAGTCCTTTGTAGTTTCTCCCCAGCATCTGAGGGTTGCAGAGGCATCAAGCCAGCTTCCACGAGCAATGGCCTAGGTACAGCGGTGAAGAGTTCAACACAAGCAAGGTGTATTAGCCACCAACCATAATGGAAGCAGAATTACACTATCAGGTGTCTGTTTGCCAGCCACAAAAACATAAAACCCAGGTCCTTTATGCTCCCTGGTATCTTATCAGGTATGATTCACTGGATAGTATCTCTTTGGCAATCATAGTGTAGGCATTTCAGCAGGCAGTTTTTTAGCCTGATTAGGATGGTCAACAAAAAATACTTATGTATTAATAGAACTATGTAAGTTATAAATATAATAGTCTTATGCCATGCAAAGAAGGTATGCCTTGATGGAATAATCAAAGTATATTTTGGGCAGAAAGATATCTCTGTAGATGGCCATATCTACACATAGCTTTGCGTTGAAGAGTGACTGTATTTTAAATTATTTGAATACAGAAATATGCCTGAAATCAGATATGAAAATGGAAACCTAAAAAATTACATGGTAAGATATACTGAAGGCCTTTGACCACCGAGTTCAGAAATGTAGGGTCTTCTACAAATCCTTATTCTAGTAACACTAGTCACATCCAAGACAGTCACTTGTTTTCAATTAATCAATTAGTCCTTCACAGCTTCAGGATATTTTTGTGTCTTACCCATCTACTTTCTGTAAATAAAATCTACTTCTAAATTCATGGAAATAAGCAGAAGGTCTAATATAGTTTTTGAAAAATAGAGAGCCAAACAATGTCAGTGAGAAAATCATGTACAATAAATAATAGCATGTGGTATAAATGTTTTTTTTCCTAATCTGTTAATCAGATTACAAGGTTGTAATTTGTAAAATGAGCATATTAATGTAATTAAATTAAGGACATGGGCTGCATAAACAAATACCAATTGCAGGAGAAAAAGAGAGAGGGGGAGAAGGATGCTGAGTTTCACACATGATTTGTTTCTGGCTACTTAGCAGGGTTATGACAGACATTGGCTAAGTAGAAAACAAATGGTTGCTATTTAGTTCACTTATCCAGCTAACACCTATGAGCCTCTATTAGCAAAGGCTGCCTCCTTTGGCAGAATGGAAGGTTTGTTGTGGAAAATCTTTACTGTGATTGCTCTAAAAAAGCATTTGCTGCTGATGTAAAGATGTATCAGCCCTAAGTAGCAAACATACACTTACAGTTTTATACTTTATAAGTTACAGTGTACTTTGTATTGCATCCCTAGTTCAGGTCTACCGAAGTGAGTAGGAAAATTTATATTGACTTCAGTAAAGTCAAATCCTAAATCAGATCCTGGAAGGGAAATATACTCAGCACAAACCCCAGATACATTTATCCTTTTCAGTCAAAAAAATCTTTTCTCAACCTCTCATGAATACATGAGGAGTGTCTTTATAGGGTTTGGAAAAGTCTTCCCCAGATGCCTGCCCCTGAAATGCCAAAGTAAATTGTGATTCCTGTTCTCCAAGGAGAAATGATCTTCCTCTATTTGGCCATCTCAGAGGTACAACCCAAGCCCAAGGCAAGATCCACAGCTGTGTTCAGTTCTAGGCCCCTCACTACAAGAGAGACATTGAGGTGCTGGAGCAGGTCCAGAGAAGGGCAATGGAGCTGGTGAAGGGCCTGGAGCACAAGTGTGATGAGGAATGGCTGAGGGACCTGGGGGAGTTTAGTCTGGAGAAGAGAAGGCTCAGGGGGGACCTTATCACTCCCTACAACCACCTGAAAGGAAGATGGAGCCAGGAGGTGACTACTCTCTTCTTCCAAGTAACAAGTGACAGGACAAGAAGAAAAGGCCTCAAGCTGTGCTAAGGTAGGTTTAAACAGGCTATTAGAAACAAATTCTTCCCCGAGAGGGTGTTCAGGCATTGGAACAGGTTAGCGAGGGCAGTGATGGAGCCACCATCCCTGGAAGTGTTCACAAACCATGTAGATGAGGCCGTTAGTGACACGGTTTAGTGGTGGCCTTGGTAGTACTGGAGAACAGTTGAACTTGGTGATCTTAAAGTTCTTTTCCAACACAGCTGGTTCTATGATTCTATGATTCTAAGGGGGGACTCCTTTTGGAAATTCATGGTGGCATGTCCTACTCATGCCTGTGCCTCAAACTTGCAATTTCAGCTAACTGCATTCAACAAGGACTCTCATCTTATGAAGGCATTCATACGATTTTGCTAAATGTCAGCTCCAAACTGTAGCAGCCCAAACAAAGCAGGAGGAATGCTGCGTCATGGCATTGGCTGCAATCTGGCAGAGCACACTGAAAATAACAAAGCCATTTCAAGTAAAGCTTTGCAGGAATGTGTTCCTGATGAGGAGAAGGGTAGGGAGGATCGACGGACTTGGATAGGAAGTGTCTGGTTGAAAATATGTCTTGTTGAAGAGACAGCACTTTCTTATTCTTCACTTTTTAGAAATTAGAGAATAACATGGAAAATTCTTACCTTAAATTCCTTTCTTTCTGTGTTTCTTTAAATTAAAAAATGCAATGGGTGGGCATTAATGTTATAAAATCATTATTTAGATGGAGGTTTTAGACCAAACTGAGTACCACAGAGAAATAAGCTGATGACTTTATGCCACACATTTTCCCAGCTTGGTCTAAAAGTTCTTTATAAATACTGTTTCAATTCTGTAAATGTCCATCCCTTGTATTTTCTTTCTATTTCTCTCCTGGGGCAAATACAACAGGGTAATGTACCACAGTGCTCTTGACCGAAGGATATTAAGAGTTTCAATGAGCTCAGATGTGGACTCATTGAACTGTTAACTGGGATATGAAAGTTACCGTTTGTACCAGCCTTAGTCTCAGAGGAAGGAAAGATAACAAACACGATGCCTGCTTTCAAAAGGCCTCAAGGGAAGACTGATAAAACTAGAAATCAGGAAATAATTAGCACTGGGCACCTTGTTTAAAATCATAAAGAAAAATTAGTAGCAGTCACAAGGACAAAGACAAAAGAGTGTGCAGGATACCAAAAAGATTCTACCAAAGTCACACCTCAGCTGTGTGGGTTTGGGCAAGTCTCCTTGCCCTGATTGCAATGGGGTAAGCATCTCAGAGCTCCTATTCCCTAAAAATAGAGTAATCAAATCAAATGTTACTGCCATTACAAGGTGTTAAGCACAATGATCCAGATTTTAACCTTAATTTCATAAAGTCTCTCTAATGAATTATTGCCAGAGGTGGAAGAATGACTCTGTATGGTCCTTTTTATCTTGCTTTTCTGTAGATATCTGTAGCCAACCACTACAAATTGGCAGGGTCTTAGACTAAATTAATCTTCAATCTGACTCATTCCAGCCACGAGAACATTTGCTTATGTCCTTGCAAATCTGTCCAGACAAACTCTTCCAGTTAACAAAATAATTGAGGGATGTTAAGCACCATGGTTCTGGATTTATCTAACTCCTAATTCAAATAGCTAAACTTGAGACCCAATTGGAAAGCAGAGAAACCATGAATTTGGAAAGTCTTGGTCTTATGCCCTTGTTAGCAACCTCTTACTATTAACGGAGCAATCTTAAAGCTGCAGACCTGCTTAATCATTAATTAGGTAGCTGGCACCAGGCAGCGTGTCCCACACAGCGCTTACCTGGGAAGACATGGCCAACTGTCTAAAACAAACAATATCTCAAATGCAGCAGCATTTTTTGTCAGAGTCTTTCAAAAAGTAATGATGGTTACTCCTATGTCTAGATAAGAACATGCTTCTGAGCTGTGATACTGAGAAGTTTTCCATAGACGTTGCTTCCATGAAGCAGTTTTTGAATGATAATGGAACGTTGTCATTCCTTAGACTGACGCTGGATCTGGAAGTAAAAGATAATTAAATATGAAGCTAGAGAGACTGACATTAATAAGACTTATGTCCAGACTGACCCCACTAAATCTTCTTTGATTGACATGATATCCTCAGCTCTTTCATGGTGGGCTGGGGGCACTTGGCACCATAGCAAAGCTTTCACACACTGCATCTGGTCTTGAATCAGTTTCCAAGAACAAATGCTGGTCCCTGTTCCCAGATATTCCTATGGCAACATAGCAAAGTCTGTGGGGCCAGACTGCTTATTCTTTGAAGGTGAGTAAAAGGAAAATTAATAAAACAATCACCAAAGCAAGTAACTAGTTAACAACATACAATTTCAAACAAACTGAAGAAAAGAGTGGCATTTGCAAGTGATGTGCATCCTGCTGACCTTTTGTAAAGCCAGCTGTGAAACATAGCTGTGATGCCTGTTTATAGGTAGGTGTGCAGGCTTCCAGGTGTGCAAGTGTAAAGACTGCAGACATCAAAAGTAATAACATTCAAAATCATTACCTAAATACCACCTTTATGTATTTCAAAGGGAAACCAGATGAACTCCCCCTGTAATCACTATCTTGCAACATCCCTTTAATGAACCAGCTAGTACAGGATTGTTGTGTCAGTCCAATGAAGAGGGTGCTGGCAGTTAATTTTCTTCTACCAGGAGTTGCTCATGTCCCTAGAATCCCTCACAGCCCTGTTGTTCATATGGGGGATTGAGCAGGATTATACAGCAGCAGCAAGGGGGAAAAGGCAGACCCAGTGAAGCCATCAGGGATACAGTAGACAAAATCTGTATTCATACAGTGGAAATGTTGGAAAAAGGCCAGTGTTCAGATCTCAAGATAAGGGGAAACATGAGCTGATAAAACCTTCAGAATTGCATTTGGTATATTGTAATTTGGTTACTTTGCTTTCTGGAGCTTAAGAATTCTCACCTCTTTGCTCAGAATGGTTGAATGTGCCATGACAATGACAAATGGGACTTTGTTAAATTGCCTACAAATAGTCGATTACTTTTATTCATTACATAACCTGTGATTACTTAAATAAACAGTTCCCAGTAGACACTTTCTAATATTCAGGCTGGATGCGAAGAAGAAATTCTTTACAGTAAGGGTGGTAAAACACTAGCACACGTTGCCCAGAGAGGTAACGGACATCCCTGGAGACATGCTAGGATAGGCTGGATGTTGTTCTGGGCAACCTGATCTAGTTGAAGATGTCCCTATTTATTGCAGGGGGGTTTGAACTAGATGGTCCCTTGCAACCCAAAATATTCTGTGATTCTATGAGCGTAGGATCATGACTGGTATCTGTTTCAAAGAGAAAAATTGTTGAGCTCTCTTCATTGAGGGTGTGCACATACATGGTATTTCCTACCCTTCTGAACAAGTGGCTCCCTACTTCATACCTTGGCATTTCTGTGCCTTGGGTGAGTAACCTGTTCATTTAAAAAAGACTCAGAGTTCTGTTTCTAAATTACTCCTCATCAACCAGTCAAATGAACAATATTTTTTCTCCATTGTGTTTACAGAAAATTTTTTGGCAATTACATTTGTAACGGTTTATAATTCTGTGGATAAAATCATATGAATGGCTACTTCTTTGCCACTTTATCAAGTTTTTCTTTTCTTATATTACTGTAGCAGAGAATCAAGAAGGGGCAGACATTTTCTGTGGACAGGAGATTTAAGACCCAAATGAGTCTTAACAAAACCTGAATAAGACTTCACAAAACCATTAAGGAAGTATCTTGTCCTGTGATCCCAGGGATGAGAAATGAAGCTCAGAATTAGCTCCTACTTACTGTATTGCATTCCAGATGGAAGGTTCATTCTTTAAACTCTGATTCTGTCTTCTATAGTCCCAGAGGAAATCTCATAACTGTAAGCCAGCTCAAACAGGAGCATCTGGCCACAATATTCCTGAGATTTGTGACCTGCTTTATTTCCCGATTATGACTTTGTACAATTTGCAGGTTGCTGGCTAGGAATTTTCTCAAGAGTATTTTACCACAGACTTCATCCCTTTGGATACAACACATTTTGATGGTTTGTTTCGGTTTTTTGTTTGGGTTTTTTTTGTTTGGTTTTTGTTTGCATTTTTTTTAATCTAACAGCCTGCTTTGTATAGCTACCTTGATAGCTTTCCCACAAGTAAGAAGTTGATGATAGTACTCTCCATGTTCCCTTAGACCTACACTTCAGAAACCTCAGAACAAAGAGCTAGAAATCACCTTGTAAACAGTGATCAGCCCACACCAATAGAAGGCTGACTGACTGATACAAAAGCTCAGGTGAAAGAATTCACCACAGTTTGGTTCACACTTATAACCTCATTAGCCTAAACTGGCAGAGCAGTGAGTTGGGATATAAAGGTTGGAGTCATAGCATTTAAGTGTAAAATAAAACACTGAAATCAGTAATAGAGTTTATCAGATGCCACGTCAAGGTTTGGAATTACGTGGCAGCGGCCTGGGACCAGATGATCTTCAAGGTCCCTTCCAAACTCAAACCGTTCAATGATCCTGTGACAGTAGAGATTATAAGATGTTAATGTTTGGATTGCCAGACCTGCTGTCTGTCATGCATAGAAAAAAAAAAAAGTTTTTATTCAAGGGAACAAAAGATGGTATCAGTATCTCTCACGGTTTAAGCCCAGCTGGCAAATCAGTGTCATTAGCTCACTCCCCACCCCTTCCTCCCTCCCCGCTGCCGGGGGGGGGGGGGGGGGGGGGGGGGGGGGAAGATGGGGAAGAGAATCAAAAGAATGCAACTCCCACAGGTTGAGATAAGAACTGTCCAGTACGAAGGTATAACACAAACCACTGCTGCTACCACCAATAATAATAATGATAAGGGAAACAACAAGGGGAGAGAATACAAC
>JANRGW010004255.1:28862-43341 GCA_024733675.1 Psilopsiagon aymara | reverse complement strand
AGTCCCTAATGAAGAGTCCCTCCCCAGCATCCGTATAGGCCCCCTTCAGATATTGGAAGGCTGCTATGAGGTCTCCATGCAGCCTTCTCTTCTCCAGGCGGAACAGACCCAACTTTGTCATCCTATCTTCATACGGGAGGTGCTCCAGTCCCATGATCATCCTCATGGTGCTCCTCTGGACTTGTTCCAACAGTATAGCATGTGATGAGCTCCTCTTCTTCACAACCAAAGAGGTCAACACTTTTCAAAATAAGGCTCTTTCAAACCATCTCCATTTGCACCTTGAGGCACTGGAAAATACCTATCAAGCCACAAATCTGAAGGGGGAATGTCTGCTGAAACAGGCCTTTGGCTTGCTGACTGCAGACTGAGCGCAGCTGAGGTTTTAAAGCCCTTCATGCCGAGGTCATTGGCCCAGTAAATTTCCAGGATGGAGTGTATTGATTTTTAAAGATGTTTTTTTAAAGTCTTTTTAAAGATTAAGCATTTCTTTGTGTGTGTGTGTTTACAGTGAGAAGGAAATGTCTGAGTCAGGAACTAAGCAGCCAGATATGGAAATGTATCAAGATTTTGGTGCATAACAGCACAGGGACAGAGTTCAGTGCAACACAGGATTACTTTAATTTTAATCACTGCCTATATCTAGGGACCCAAAGTAAGCTGAATTTTCTCTAACAATGCTGATGCTAAAGTAAAAAGATGATCCATCTGTTTACCCAAAACATGTCTCAAACCTTACCCAAGCCCTTCTAAAAATAATCATCTTCCACTGTAGAGCCAAATTTGAAACAATATACCCCCTCCCGCCCTGCTGAACGAGCAGTCCTTGACTCATCACCACACCAACACAGGCAGGCCTGCATTTTTCTGCATCTGACACAGAATCTGTCCACGAACAGGGATAAAACTTTCTAAAGCAGTGACACTGAAGAGACCCCTTCTGATCCTAAAAAGCACATTCCCTTAGTTCTTGCCTAGAAACATGGGCGTCTGCCCAAACTACAACTGCACCGGGCTGCTCATGACTGAGAATGCGTTCGTTCGCTTGCGCCTACTTAGCCACGACTGAGGTCCCCTTGTCGTCCCCCTGCCTAACCAATGGGTGCGTTTGGCTCCAGGCTAAACATCTCCCCCCCAAGATCAAGTTTGGCTTTCAACGTCTTCTCCACGGCCGAGGTCTGGCAGCTGCGGCCCGAGGTTCCCGCCGCGGCCCCGCCAGCACGCAACAGCACCTCAACCCTCCCCGCGCTTTGCTTCCGCCCTCCCGCCGGGCACAGCAGGGGCGGGCGCTCCCGCGCACCCTCGGCCCCCACCGCCCCGACCCGCCCCGCGGAAGCCCGGCCCCACAGTGCCCCGGCCGCCGCCGTACGGCTCCTCGGCACCGCTCGGGCTGACGCCTTTACGCCTGCTGCCCCCTCGGCGGTGCGCGGGGTAGCTGGAGTGGGGGTCGGGCAGAGCCGAGCCGAACGGGACCGCCAGTACCTCACCGCGGAGCGGGCGGGGAGAAAGAGCGTTCGGGGCGGCGAGCGCTGTGAGGGGAGAGCACCCTCGGCCCGTACTTACAAGCGGGAAGTGGGGAACTACACGGGGCACCCCGGCGCCCGCGGAGCCTGCGCGGGGAGCACCATCTTTGTTGAAGGCAAGAGAGCTTCCCCGGAAGCCGCCACCGCCGCCCTTCTGCGGGCCGGCCGAGGAAGGGCCGCAGCTGCCGGCCCCCCGGAGGACGGGGCGGGGAAGGGGGCGCCGCGGCCGCCATGTCAGCTGTGGGCAGCGGGGCAGGGACGCGCGGCCGCTTTCCCCCTCTCCCCCAAATCCCGGCCGGGAAGGTGGGCCCCGGGCGGGAGGCCTGCGGCGGGGAGGGCTGCACGTTAGGGTTCAGGGGTGCGGTGGGAGCTCCAGTCCGGCGCTGGGAGCGGACCGCGGGCAGCGCCGTTCGCTGGCGCGCAGCCTGCCCTACGTGAGCCCGAATGCGGGCGGAGCGGGTCCCCTGCGCGGGTCGCTGCCGGCGCCCGTGTGTGTGTGTGTGTGTCTTCGGCAAGGGGGCTCCTTTGCTGGGGTTTGGAGGAGCCGCTGTGCGCTCAGCATCTGGGTGGGTGGTTGGTGGGTGTTATTTGTTTAGCGAGTGTATCTAAAATTAAATTAGAAATTACTAAACCCCTAAGTTTTCGTGAGATTAGAAACTGCTGATTTCATTACTCTATAGGGACGTCGCTTCCTAACTGCATGTATATGCTAGACTTCATACAGGTGCTGGTACCATCATATCACACACAGAGCAATGTTATATTGAATGCTGTGCGTATTCAGCTTCATTACTTAAATCTGAACAGCCTAAAAATGAAGAAACTTTCACAGATGAAAACTGCGTACTAAAGTAAGATCCAGCCTGTGTCTGCCGCAGAGCTGTGGCCATGAATGCCTATTCTAGTAGATTTATGCATCTACTATTGAATACAAAAACGTGTTTTTCACATCCTTTTTTATGAATATTTTAAACCGATTTACAGTAGATGAGCGAAAGCTGTGATTCATAGAGCTGTAACAGTGAGGCGGAGCCATTTCCTGTCATATCATCGAAGAACTTTTCTCGATCTTCACATAGGTGTCGGGTGGCACATGGGCTTGGGCAGTGCCAGCTCTTTCCGGTCGGGATCGCGGTAACAGTAAGAGGGAAAAACAGACACCAAGGACCTGCAGTGACAGAACACGCCACTCTGTAGCTGCAGGCAGCACCAGCGAGCCGGCTGCGGTCTGCTCCGCTGGTGAATGCCGCCCCTCTGGAAAAGCCGGAAAGGTGGTTGCTACAGCTGCTGCTAGAAGTGTTGCCGCCGTGTGAATCCCATTTGTACAGTCACTTCAGACTAATCGTACAGATTAGGGAAGATTTTAGGGTATTTGGAGGTTAGCTATGGAAACCTTTACATGCCTTTCCTAGATACTGTACCAGGGAAATAATTGCCATTGAAAAATGTTAACTGAAAGTATCGCTGGTAGAACTCACGTACTGCATATGCTTAATATGGTATTTATCTACAAGATTTTGCATGAAGACACACACTTAGTCGTACTCGGGGAGCTTAGATCCCTTTCCTTCCATTTTCCGGTGGCTGACGGCAGAGTAGAGAATTTATGTGGGTGCAGAAGGTAACAGTGCAGTCTTAAGAGCAAAGTTTGCTTGCTGGATTTAAGAAATTAAAAAAACCCACCCCAAAAACTTTTAATATGTGGCCAGCTTCTACAGAAATGCTGCTTATTTGGCAATTTTAAAACAATATTTTGATTTAATCAAGATAATGCTTTTATCTAGGATTACTTCCAGGCAATAAATTTGATAGAAGGGGTTTAGGTTGCTTTTGAATAATTGATAAATAATATTCCAATACATCTGTTAAACCAAGGTAAATGTTGATTTTTTTCCTCAGGCACACACGTTAGCCTTCTAGGAACACAGACATAAAATTAAATGCTCCTATGGGTTGTTTCAGGTTGATGCATTAGCATATTTACTATGACCTTGACAGCACTGGAAACCACACAAGTAACTCATGATCGGTAACTCTAAGACATGAAGTATGCTGCTCTTGCAGCCAAAACACAGCTGAGGCGGTTTTACACTGTCATGTTGCGGATAGTTTTGTAGGTTGTGAGAAAGTACATTTGTAAACAGTGCAAACAGGCACCAGGGAGCAGAGAGCACCACAGACGGTCTATATGATCATTCCTCAGTGCAGCGCTGCACAGCTGCAGGGAGTTTCCTTTCTGTGCTTCCTCTGTTGCTGTTTGCCAGCTTTTTTTCCTTTTTTCTTTTCAGTCACAATCTGAGCAACTGTATTATATCTGGAATTGGAACGGCTAGACTTGGAGACTTAAAAATATCACATCATTGTAATCCCGACAGCTGCATTTAATTGCAGATGATGTGCTTACATTTCAAAATAGAAAATGAAGACAAGCAGTTACATCACATTTTTTGCCAGGTGAGGCAACTAGGTTCATTTATTTTATACTGTCCATGAATATCTTGGAAAGTTAGCAAAATGTATGGATATGGACAAAGCAGCTCCAGTTCCCACTGGAGTAAATGGCAGCAGTATTGCAGCCTGTGTTTCATCACGTCTTTGCTTACAGTCTAAATAAAAGAAGAAAAGCAGTGTAAGGGAACTGATAAGCCTGGTAAGGCAGAGGGTGGGTGACAGCAGAGGTCCAAGCCTGATTAAAAGGAAAATGTTTCCTTTTCCTTCCACTGTTTTATACCTAATGCTGCAAATTCCCTAGTGGAAACTGTGAATGTGCTACTGATAATTTGAGTTCATGTTCAGCTGAACACCCTAGGTGCTGATGGTACTCTGCACTTACAGAATGAGGATTCACACAGGTAACACTTGAAGGCCAAGGAGAGAAGCCCTTAAACCTTTTATTCTGGTTCTGTTTGGGTTCAGCCTTGGCTAAAGTTCTTCCAGTTCAGTTCTGGTCTGAGTTCAACAAAATTTTAGAAGGATGGTTCAGTTCTATTCCAGGTTTAGGGACAGATGTATAATTGAGCCAGTTTGGGTTCAGCTCAGCTCCCCACAGTCAGTCCCACACATCAGTATCATCATACTTTTTTTAGACTTAAAACCTTGCTCTCTCTGGTTCTGTGCACTGAGGAAGCACCAATAGTCTCCAGGCCACACTTCTGAGGACCACTGGATTCAGGATAGCAAGTCCAGATCTGTGGGAACCAAGGAAGCAGCATCTCTTCAGACGAAGCTCTTCTGTTTACATGTGGGCTGTTTCAAGTCAGAACACCAGATTTTAAAATTTAAAATACAGTTATAAAGCTCATTTAAAAATCCCAAATCTTTTTGGTAACTCTGTAGAAGTATAATGAAATTAAAATAAAACCCAACCAAAATCCCAAAAATCGTGAGAGTATCTTAAATGCTAATTAGGGTCAAATTGTATCCTAGCATTTATGTATTTTCTTTGTTTTCTACAGACTAATTTGTTTCTGCTGATAACAAGAGCCAAAATGTGTTTTTAAAACTAGTTCAAGCAGATTTAATCTATTAGGACTATGCTGTTTTCAATTGTCTGTAGGACAGCATTCCAACTTTAAGGACAAAAGAAAAGAAATATGAGCCTCTAGATTTGTTTATTGAAAACACATCTAATTGGTTAAATCTCTCACAAAACCCCTGAAATGAAGATGGGGAAAAAAAAGAAACATATTATATGGTTGCCTGTCATTTTTAGGAAAAGAAACACAGAAAGCATTTTTGAATGTGATGCATCTCAAAGACACTTTAAAATACAAGTCAGGCTGGCCCAAGTGGTGGCCTGAAGACCAGATGAGGGTCTTGCAAGCCATTGCTATCCACTGCTGTCTCAAGCGATCACCCCTTCCTGCCTGTCTTCCTCCTCACCCAGGTCCCTGCTGCACACCCCTTTGCAAGTGTGGCCTCCCTAATGCCAACACCCAGGTTTCTGTGCCAGCCTCTGAAAAACAGGTGGATGCCAAGAAAGGAAGGCTTTGGTATGGAAAGGTTGCCCAACCTGTAAACCAAGCTTTGGCATGCTGCTCTGGGTGCAGGGAGGGTTCGAGGGTGCTGGGCTGCAGGATGGGAGTGTCTGTCACTCTTCAGGTGGCATTTGCAACTCCAACAGGAACTCCTTTTCGCTCCTAGGAAAAGGTGGCAGGCAGGACTGAAGTGAATCATTGAAGGGGAGTAGCCTCTGGGCTGCCTCTTAGGTTGTTCTTCCTATTAGGTTGTTATTAACTTTCTATTCACATAAATAATAAAGGCTTTAAATTAAATGGGGTTTGAAGAGAGCAATGAATATAAAATGTAGGTGACACGTCATGAAGTTCTTTAGAAGTATGATTTTATTAAAAGGCATGCCCAGCATGAAGGTAAAATACATCACAGAGTTTCAAAACATCTTAAACCATGGAGTGTGAAGTGACTGTGTAGCGTCTATAGATTTACATTTGTTTCAGTAATAAAAACAAGTGTTTATTAGCAGCGCTGCAGTGAATAAAGGCTTAATGCTGTTTACTTTGATGCAAATAATCTGTAGCCAAAAGTTGAATGCAGAATAGTTACAAGAAAAGGAGCAGGCATCAAATGTGAAACTTTTGTATTCATTCCAGACAAAAAAAAGCAAAAATAATCTCTGCAATGAATTGCAGTAACCCCCATGCAATTAATATTTACAAAATGTGACTCAGTATTTCTCAGAATTTTTATTCCATTTTCACTAAATACATGAACTAACATAGTTGTCTTTGTTCTTGAAGTTTAATTTAAAGATGCTTTGAGGAGACAGATTAAATACTGCAAGCCTCTACATATTTATTCCAGGCTTATGAAACTATTTTTTGTATGTAAAACAACCATTTTTATGATGCAAGAACAAAGAAAATTCACAAATTAGCCTGAAAATCAAACACTGACAAGTAAGTAAAAGGAATTTAAAATTCAAGGTTGAAACCTTTTCCTAAAACCAAATTATTTTGTTTGCAAATCACTGCACATGAAATGGTTGTCTAGCATCTTAGATAGAAGCCTGGGAGGTTGGTTTTGTTTAGAAGAGTTTTGAACTTGACAAGTTATACACATACGTGTATATATATATATGTATGTATATATATACAAGTTATATATACAGTACTTATATTTTCAAAGACTCTTACTTTCAGGTGAAACATTTTAGGAGCTGATAATGGCTCACGGAAAGTTTCGACAGCCTAGCAAGAGATTTGCCACTGCTTATACTTTTTCCATACATCCTGTTTTTAAACAAAAAAGAACTCACCTTCAATTAAAAATTCACTTACTGTATTTTGTTCCCTTTCAAAATGAAACCTGCCCTCATGGATGGTTACAGTGGGCTAGTTCAGCAGCCTGCAATAGGCACTGCAAGCTCTACCAAGGGAGTTTAACACATGAATTGTGCCAGAAAACAGTTATGTTCTCAGGCAGTTTCCCTTGCAGAAAACACATGGCTGAAGCACTTCAGCTCACACAGGAGCTGCGGTGCCACTTCCACTGCAAGCTAGCCAGACAAGAATTTAACTTTCCCAACTTTCTTCATTCTTCCTAGCAATGCAGCCAGTCAGAGGTACTCCATCACTGCAGCTAAAGTTCCTGTCGATGTCTATTGAATATGAGTGACTTTTCACTCCACACTGATAAGTTACAAAATGTCAAGTCCATTTTACAGATGAGTACATTGCAGCTGATACAGGCTCAGTCTTGTTTAGTATTTCTCTTCCTAAAAGAAAATGAACCAGCTGAAAACCCCATAAATGGTAAGATGATGCACAACTTACTCTGCCCTCCAGACTGTGTCAAGCTGCACACTAGGTAATTAAAAAGCAAATGTGTGATATATCATACGGGTGCCAAGAGCAATCCCTCAAATTTGGAGATGTCCGCTGAGACAAACTGGGTGTGGGCACAGGGGCTCAGCAGAACAGGACTGCAGTCTAAAAGAGATACAATTACATTGTAAGAAAGCATTTTGAAAAGGGATTTTAGAGCCTTCAACTATCAAGTCTTACAACTGTTTCTTACATAATGCTTGTTATCAACCCAGATCCAAATAATCTCAATAAAGTCAAAAAAAGAATTTGGGGCTTTGAATCTTTTTCCACATCTTACATACCTCTGCATTTACTATTTGTTAACTGACTTCGCACCAAATTGCAGCCCTCAGCTATGAAACAGCACTTATGGAACAATTTGACTGAAAACAAAAGGATTTACTTACGTAAACCCTGCTTGCCAGTGAAAGAAAAATTAAGGCAGGAACATTGAATTTTTTGAGTTTGTTTTCTAATTTTGTTCTTTGCAGCATTCAGCACTGAACTTTCCCAGGGTATTATCTGTTTGAACTTTCTCCTGCTAAATGCCAGCTTGTTCATTATGCTAGTGTAAATAGCTTTTGCTCCTCCATTTTATTCCTCCTTTATACCATAGAAAGTGATGGTATTATTTTGGTATTTCAGTTCCTGGAGAATTAATGGCTCAAATTGTGGAAGAAAACAAACCAAACCACAGGTGCAATCCTTTTTAAAAGAGGGATTTAAGTTGAATAAAATCCACGATTTATCAGGCAGCCTAAATACCATCATTATGATGCTATGTTTTCACATTTCCCTGGATTTTCTTAGAGGCAATGGCTACTTCAAATCCCTGTAGATAACCTGATCAATAAACAGTTTTTGGCACTCCGCCCCTTGGAAACCCTAGGACCAGGACAGGCTGATTTTCCTAGACACTTATTTTTTATTTCCTGAAATTCAGTTATCCAGCCAGACTTTGTTTAGATGTGGTTTAAACTGTGCTGATACTAGCTACTCCCCTGGACCTAAAGGCATGACCTTAGCTCTACTAATACACCTTTCAGTATTGCACTAGCTCTGATGGTTAGTTATTTGACACACTTTGTGAGAAGGGCCACCTCTCAACAGGAGCTGCTGGCCTTTCCCTTCAATCCCTTCTCAGACACCAAAAGCCAGACAGGTAATTCTGTCCTCAGCGAGCAGAATAACTTATCTGCTTTCCTGACTTTTTCCTTTTCCTGTGTTTTACCCAGTTTGTAGCATGCCCTCTGCCTAAGACAGCAGGTGAGGACCAGCAATGGTCAGCAGTGATGCCTTTGCAGCCCCTGGCAGCACCAACTCCTCCTCCCAGTTTCTGTGACTGATCTTCAGCCCCTTGTAGAAATTACCCACTCTGGGCAATACCGTAGCAAACCACCATGTTATTGTGCTCAGACCTTGATGGCTGAAGTTATGTGCCGGTGGAATGTTGTTTCCAGGCATTTTCAGTCATTCTAAGGGCTTAGCAAAATACTGAGACCTGCTGAAGTGAACACTAATAAAGAAGTGGTTTTCAGGAGCTGGACTGAGATACCAATGTAGCTTGTCATCCGCACTTTGTGTATACAGCACCAACCAGCTCAGACAACCCAAGTAATTTCTAGTTACTCTATTTGGAAATTTTAGAGTTTATGTACTAAAATTTTCCTTTGATTCTATAGTTTTTTGGTTTTTTTCTTTTTTATGGCCTTTCAAGAGAAAAGTTTATTATTGAGAATCAGTAACACAACTTCTAGAACCCCTCAAGCCATCATTTCCTCTAGCAATCAATATGATACTTTAATGACAGCAAAGTCAGCAGAAATTTTATTTTACTGTTTTTTAAAATTCCTATTAGACATGACACCCACATCTAAAGGTATCTCTTCCAATTTCCATCATGTATTTTGGCTGAAGAAGAACAAGCCCTGACACCACTCAACTTACTTTCTGATAGATCTTAAGCCTATAGACAAAGGAAAATTCCATACAAATTTTGTCAGGAATACAAGAAGAAGCTCTTGATAGAACATGTAAGTAAATAAAGTTTTCCTATGATCGTCAACAAGGTAGTTTACCTCCAGGAACATTTTGCTCAGACACGGTACAGTAATTCATTCAACTACAGAGCCATGTCCTTCCTATTGTATGTAGATTGTTTGCTTAAAGAGTCTGACTCTAAAGCTCCACAGTTTTCAGTGAGGAGTACATTCAGAAGGTACATAATACAAATTATGTTTGTATTTTTTTAACATAAAAAACCTTCTGCCCCCATATTCTAGTGAACAATTTTTCTTTCTTGCTAGTAATTATATATTGTTGATCTAGAATGTGGTTACATAAAATACAATTAGGAAAATATTCATGAGATGAGATTAAACCAAAATTGCTTCTGATGCACTGGGCGCAGCTGCTTGGTTACATTCTCAGTCTACCTACCTATCTTGCACTTGAACCTTTTCTGTCCCTGGTGGCTGAAAAGGCAGCAGAGAAATGCCCATACAACTAAAATAGAGCAATAGTTCACACTTCTGCTAGGTTTGGTGCTAAATTAAATACAGTCACCAATTCCATTTTATCATTCATCTCACAATTGTGTTTTTATTATTTTTTTTAAGCATCACCTTTTAGGACTGTGGGGCTCTCAGTTGTCCTTTCATTATTCAGCAACTAACATTCCAGGAATAAACTGGAAAATCTGAAACCTCAAGACTCAAAAATTAAAAAAACAAACCAATACATGGGGGAAAAAAAAAAAAAAAAGGCTTAGGATTAAAGTCCTTACTATGATTTTGGGTTGACTCATGGGCATTGAACCTGTGAAACTGGCTTCACTGAACACTCCAACTAGCAATTCAAGATGACATATATCAGTTAGAAGTAATTTTTGGAATCTAAAGGGGCAGCAGTTTCAAAGCTATTGCTGCAAACAAGCCATATCCATAAAGTGAAAAAAAAAAAAGAGAAAACAAAACCCAAACCCCCCAAAAGCACTGAAACTCTTGTTAAAACGTCTGGACAACATGACAGTGCCTGGAAATTCACGAGGTCTACATGCAGGATTTTTGCACCACTGTAATCTAATCATGTGCTATCCTTGGATTTTTTTGTACCAGAACAAGTCATTCCTCTGTGCTGCGCTAGAATGAAGCCGAGCTTTCAGCAAGCTATGGCGTGGTTTAGTTTTACTAGTGCAATGCATCAGGAGGCTGGCATCCTAGTGAGGACAAGAACTGTGCTTTCATACAAAGAGGACTAGTTCCCCCTCCAGTCTGTTCAAAATATTGTTCAGTGCGTGGAACACGCCCTGGCTACAGCCCCTATTTTTCCTCACAGTAACCAACACAAACAACACAAAGTGTAAGTCAGTATGCTCAGCGTTTGGTGACTTGATTCCACATTACAGTAACTACTCTGGATTGTTAACAAGAATTGCCACCTTTTGCTTTACTACCACTCCTTGTCCTCAGCCTGCCATTCGCCCTTGTGCTTTGGAGAGCTGCCGACAAAAGCCCAGCAAGCTGCTCTGCATCTGCCCCACATCATTCCTCAAAGCTTGGCTCTGCTGTGCGGAACACCTGGCCTGCCACTGCTTACAGTAGGCTGCCAGCAATGAGCCAAAAATCACTTCCTGTATGTACAACACAAATGGCTCACGGCACCCCAAAACTCTTACCTTTTCAGTCTGCTGGTTCCAGCATTGGTGTTCATGATTTTAAACCCACAGGCCAGGGGCTAGACTGGAGTGAACTCATTTTAAAGGACCTTAGTATAATGTGTTCACCACTGAGACACCAAGCATCACCTTGGCTAAAAATGCCCCAGTAGAAAGTTAATTTAGCAATAAGAACATTTCTTACTGTGACATAAGTTACTCTCTGCTGCAGCTATCTCATCTCAAGGTAGAGCTAGACAATGACTGTAAGAGAACAGATTCATCAGAATGAAAGTGTTCCCAGAAATATGGTTCTTTCACAGGCACTGCTCATGGGAAAAGCTCAGCTTCAGGGTGGCAGATCCTAGCAAGACAGATGACAAGCACAGAAAAACTGTGTGATTATGATGCATACCTGGAATACAAGAGCTCTTCTGAGATGGGAACCAGAGGGTGGTCGTCATGTGACATGAAAAACCTCCAACAATCTGCTACACTTTGGCAGGGCATGGGGAAAAATTTTACATAACAAAAGCTTTTGTTCTGCTTTCATGAGAAAAATCGCCCCATTTCTATACAAAATCTGACATTAAAAATGGGGAGAGAGAATTGAAGACATGGAGAAAGAAAACCCCTCTCTTCCATAGAGAGAACAATATACCAAGTATTTGCCCTACCAAGGAACCATCCCTTTCTGGCTCAGGTTCTCAGTGTCTTCCTTATCTTAATGACTGTCCTACTCATTTCTGCCAGCATGCCAATGACAAAGCTAAGCGCATAACTCTGGGAGTTTAGATGCAACAAATAAGCTGGTTGGTGCTCCAGAGTTTATGAGAAGGGACAGGGCATAGTGACAGTACTACAGAATGGATAAGGCACAAAGAAAACAAGACAATTATTTCATATTGCTTCTGTTTTGGCCTGGGCAGGGCTACACTACGGCAAGTCTTGACAATCCTCCTTGTTGAAATACAGGTCTATTTGCTTTAATTAAAAAGTAAGCTAGGGAAAGAGTTAAAGTTGACTGAGGAGGATGCCCTTGTTTCTCTCTGATGCCCTTGCTTCTCTCTTTACTGCTCCCCTGTTACTCTCATCTGTGGTATTTTTTCTCTTAAACACCTTACATTTAGGCTAAGGAACAGGTACTGAGGGTTTCAGACCCTTCTTCCAATTTGGAGGACTGCTGTAACAGAAAAGGCAATGTCCTATGCTAATACCTAACTACAGGAATTCAGCAGGCAGCCTCTAAACCACTAACCTCAACCTAATCCAGCTACTCCTTTAAGCAGCACCATAAAGGCGAAGCAGGGATATTCTTCCTCAGAAATACACGTGCATTTATCTGAGTATCACCTGGGAAATTCTACAGGTTCCTAAGATCACTATTTCCTGAAAAACAGTAGCAAATCCATACATACAAAGATTGGGAGATTGTTGTGCAATTTGATTTACTTTATTGAGTAATAGTCTGGTAACTACAATGGTGAATTAGAAAAAAAAAAAGCCCCAACCCCCTAAAAAATCCAAACATACTTCCCCACATTTTGGGAAACAAGCTGAAGAAAACATTCTACACTGTAGAAGACAGCTGTAACCGCTGATATCCATGTTTTGACGTTGGAGCTGAGTAGCTGCAAATCTGCAGCATACACTCCTAAAGCCTCAAGCAAAACAGGCTTACTAGTAATAACATGGATATATCACCATTGGGAAGATGTTAACCATATTGAAAATTCTGGGATACCAATCTGGTATAATCCGCAACGTACTGGGTTCCTATGAAAGATGTGACATTTCTCCTTAGCATCAGCTTTTAGAGAACTTCAAAAAATAATGTTTTGAACTTCTTACTTGCAGTGCTCCTTTGCTTGCAGAAAAGCACAAGAATTATAGCTCAATAAAGACTGAATACAAGATCAATTTTTTGACCGGATTTGATTAATTGCATAACTTTGGCAAGATTACCACTGTGTGATCCAGTTAAGCTTTCAGGATTATATGAACACCAGCACCAAATTAATCATGGAATCAGACAACTGAGATACTTATGCACTCTCATAAGTCTTTGACCACTTCTGCAGTCTCTCCCAGTCCCACTACTTCGGTTAGCATTTGATAATTAGTGCAGTATTTTATGCCATTGACAAAGCAACATGATCTGGACAGATTCCTGGCTTCTCTCTCCTTGCAAGAATAGCATGCCACCTTGTTGAACCCCCGAGGATGCAAGCTGAGATTATTCTACACAAAGTCTCCCTTTGTGGCATCTGAAATTAAAACCTTTCCCCCAGAACTGCCACTGTTTTGATAGTGAATTCCATGCCGATTTGTTCAACTGGTTACTCAGTTCTTTGGCTGATTTTAAGAATTGCATTTAAAAGTTACTCTACATTACAGGCATTTAGAAAATATATTTATACCTGGTATTGGTACTCTTTCAAGTACTCTTTTAGTCTTGTTGGCAATGGCAGCTCCCAGATCTGATTTGTACATTTGTTTATAGTTATTCTGCAGCGGTGTTGCAGAGATGGAGTGGATGTATAGAGAGGTTTGTTCAAGTAAAGATGAACTGTTCCATTTGAAGGTGCTTCTGTTCTGTTCTTGCACATAAGAACATAGTACTCAATCAAATGCACAACGCTGTTGAACTGCTTAAGTCTAGATCTGACACATGTGATAGAGTCCAGTCTAAACTTGCCATCTTGATATTCTATACGTAGATTGGTTGGTCCTGCTGATGTTTTTACTGAAATAGTCAACAGATACTCTGAATGTGAACTATCCCTAACCAAGAAGGTCCCTTCTGGAGCATCCTGTAATCTCTCTTTAGCTTCAGCAACAGTCATGTTGCCCCAGTACCATCCTGTTAAAGAGAAGAAATAGAAGGGTTTTGTTTTGTTTGTTAGTGTTTGTTTAAAAAGTTGTTTGTTTAAACTCTTTGGCTGATATACCTGTAATAACCCATTTCCTTTATTGTTTGAAAGTCCTGCAGGCATTCTACATTTTTATTTGCGATTTAAATTCATTTGCTTCACAATGCGTCTCGGTTTGACAGAGCCTTCCAGATCATTGTTCATTTTCCTATCTATGCATACACGAGCACAAACTTTTCTAGAGCGTCCTGAGAGGCTAACACCGACGCTGCCGACACCACGGGCTGCCCGTAAGGTAGCTGGGACACGTCCCACGGCTCCCCACTGCGCACACGCCGCGGCGAGCGTGGCGTCCGCACGGCACACTGTGGCAGCCCGCAGGAAGCCAGCTTTGGAAACTCTAGGTAGTCTGTTGTTGAAATGTGCTTTGTCTAGCAATAGGAAGCAGAGAGCTGAGAAAACAACATCGGCGGGGCAGCTGCGATCCCAGCAGGGAGCAGGGGAGGCGATGAAGCCCAAAAAGCCACTCCGTCCGCCCGCGGCTAAGTCCCGCGTCGCGCGGGGCCGGGCGAGCCGCAGCCACGCCGGCGAGCAGAGCGCAGG